>JALIZH010024237.1:0-70189 GCA_030522465.1 Rhipicephalus appendiculatus
CTTCTGTGTATCACGATCACGCACTGTAGATTCGCTGCGGTACGGGCTGCCTATGCGACGCTTTCGCGCTCTGCGCTACAGCATTGCAGAAAGGTCTATCGCCGATTAGGGGCTCTATAACGTTAGAGCATTGCGTCAAGACTTTATTCTTCTCTGCCTGACCTGAAATTTACATAATCGTCGACACAAGTACGACGTAAACGTTTTAAGGACCTATCAAACGCTCTTGTTTCAGCAAATTAATTTTCTTTCATAGGAAAGAAATAGCGTTACCGCTGCTCTACATCAAATTTGCTATCAGTCGATGAGTGTACAGAAGTGTCGAGTGTTTTAGTTGGGCCGCAGTGGGGGAGCTAATGAAGGTTTCCGATTTAGTTTCCGATGAATCTGTTCGCCTTGCTTATCGTATGGTAGCTTAGAGCGATAACACCGGCTTGGAACAAAGCGAGGAATAAGACAGTGGACTCGAGTGCATCGGAAAGCCCAACTTTCATGCCTCTCCCGCAACATGATCTACCGGACCAGGGAAATGGTCAAGGTCCACGGTTTTCTGGACTAAGGAGACTGAATTGACAGCTGGGCTAGTTGGTCTTGGTAATCTCGAATTGACTTATGCAAGGCAAAATACAACTCGGACGGGAGAAACACCCACGCACCGCGTTCTTTCTTTCTGTTCCCCTCTCTCTCTCTCAGCAAGGATGAGTTCACAGAGTTGAATACGCGCTCAAGTTTCAGCTCAACATCGTTATACTACAACTCAAAATGATTGTTATACTCATATGAATCCGTCTCGCCAGCTGCTATAAGTAGCCATTGCCAATGTGATCGGCGGGCAGCCTTTTTTGAATTACATTCAGAATGACACATTGCCAGGCTACTCCAACAGTGTTTAGTGTGCACACGTCATTTTAACCCTACCATGTTTCACACTTTTGTGACGTCGCGTATCGAGCACTCAATTGTATGACACACCAAAAATTTTTGACGAATGGCGAAGAACCGATGGTCAAAACTATGCCGTATAACGGTATTGAAACTAGTGCATTCTCTTATTTTTTTATATAGTCATGCATGAGTGGCCATTACGCGATGGATCATATTGGGGTCATTTGTTGCATCGAGTTACGTGCAGGTGCTGTGTACATGACCGCGAAAATTTCGACCAATCATAAACAGCTAACGACCAATACGCATGGAAACAATTCGGGGTAGTTTAACCTTATAAGGACCCACATCTTTTAAAAGAAAAATTTTTCTTACAGCATTTGCACAGGCCTATGTACTTGGAGGGGCCGGAGGGCCCTCCAAGCAGTGTTGCAAATACAAATACGATGAGTATAAAGAATGTACTACGCCCCTAATACCACAAACTCTTACTTAAAAAAGAAAAAAAAAGGTTGTGGTTGAGAAGGTAAAAATAATATTAATCTAATAATAGTAATACTACTAATGTCATATAAACACTATTACTAGGAGCAAACAAGACAAAATATAAGATACAGAAACCTGAATATGTGCAAGAGAATATGTGCAAGAGAAACCTGAATATGTGCAAATTGCGGGTTTTTTTCGTTTTTTTTTATTGTAGGTAGCACTGACTGCACCTTTTTTCTTTTATTACACTTGAGAAGCTTGCGAACTTGAGCTTGTTGGTACACATACATAGTAAAAAACAGCGCGAAAACAACAAGTACGAGACAGATGAAAGAGGACTAGCGCTGTTCTGTTTCATCTGTCTCGTCCTTGCTGTTCTCGCGCTGTTTTTTACTATGTATGTGTACCAACAAGCTCAAGTTCGCAAGCTTCTCAAGTGTAATAAAAGAAAAGGTGCAGTCAGTGCTACCTACAATAAAAAAAACGAAAAAACCCGCAATTCTTAGTGCGCAGCTACTGGGGGAGGCCGCCACTGACATATTGTATTCATGCAGAAACTAGTGTGGGTAATGTATAAAAAGTGTTGCTGTTACACGCATAACATGCGGCGTTTTTTTTTTCTAAAAGAGCCAAATGCAGAAACCGAAACTGAGCTCAATTTCACGGGTGCGTAAAGCGCGCCTAAGTACCTTTAACTTCCAAAACAGTTGGAATCAAAATGGGGCAATTCCTGATCGTAAGATGAACTCAAAAAGGCGCTTTCTAATAAAAATCAGCCAAATCCTGAATGTGTTTCAATCAAACTGAGCCACATTCATTAAACGAGCGCTGCGTCAACAATCATTACCAAAACAAGCTACAAGGTCTCTTCAAGTCTGTTTAATCCTGGTCGATTTGCTATCGTGTTTACGTTCCAGACCTAGTTTTTCTAGGGCGAGTTGGCACTTACTGATGGACATGATGTTGTGGGGCAAAATAGTAAGAGGGCGACTTTCCGACTTATTTTTGCTTATTACTGTTTCTTTTCGAGTTTAGAGCTACAGTATCATGTCCTTCTTTCGCTCCAAGACGGTATATGTGAAATCGAAGGCAAATTATATATATATATATATATATATATATATATATATATATATATATATATATATATATATACACAAACAGAGACGAGAGAATTTCATGTGATCTTTCATATACAGAGATAGAATATGGTTAGCAGCGTTTCATAACATTATACAAAAAGTACAGTCAGTTTTACTTAGCATACTCTAAGACAACCATAAATGTATGTGTGGCGTTTATATATATATATATATATATATATATATATATATATATATATATATATATATATATATATATATATATATATATATTGTAGAGAGAGAAAACGACACAACACCCGTTCGCTGGGCTCGCTGTTCTATTTCTGTTCTGAGCCGGACGTAAGCCCACAACCCACAACCCAGTTCGGCCTCTTCGACTTCGGTCATCACATTCGGCCACACTGCGTCTGTGCGCTTCCTAAAAAGCGAACACACGAAGCGCGACTTATCAGTTCTGCCGAAGCTCTCTTTTCTTCAGACGAGAAACGTGCACAGAAAAATTGTTTTTCCTGCGTTTGTCCGCACTCGTTTCACCTGCCGGATAGCCTACACGCCACGTGTTCTCACCCAACCTTGCAGTAATGACGAAAGGTCCTTCGTTTTTTGCCCGGCGATTGCGCGCATCGTTGGACCCACACCTCGTCTCCGACCTTGTATGGGGGCGCTGGTCGATGGCGGCGGTCATAGTAGCGTTTCTGGGCCTCTTGAGCGTTTGTAGCTGTCTCGTGTGCCTTAGCCCGAATGACGCGACAGGTGGTCTGTCGTGAAGCCGTGCGTCCGACTTTTAAGGGGTTTTCAAATTCTGCACGGCAGTCAGTTTTGGAATCTGCCCGTAGACCACTTCGTAAGGTGAAGTTCCAATAGAAACCTGGAACGCCGTGTTAATCGCGTATGCGGCTGCTTGCAGGTGGTCATCCCAGTCCGCTTCATTAGGTTTGTTGTTTTTGCAGTAAGGAACGAGTCGAGCTAGTAGGGTCTGGTTGTACCTCTCCGTTAATCCATTCGCTTGGGGATGGTATGCTGAAGTGAAATGATGTTCGACCCCAGCGTTTCGGAGGTATGATCGCAGTTCACGACTGCGGTACGTAGTTGCTCTGTCTGAAATTATCTTTTTAGGTAGGCCGTGCTTCCATTCAAAGCGGTCCCGTAGAAATTTGATCACGAAGCCAGCTGCGAGAGAGGGCACCGCAGCAACATCCACAAACTTCGACAAGTGGTCCACTGCGACTACGATGTACCGGTTCCCTGCGGCTGTAGTTGGTAATGGGCCAACGTGATCAATCCCGATGGTGTTGAAAATAGTATCAGGGAGTGGAATAGGTGTGAGTAGTCCAGGTTGGCAACCCGGGCGACGCTTATGCTTTTGGCACACCTCGCAGCTGGCGACGCACGACTGCACGCTTCTCTCCATTCTCGGCCACCAGAAACGTTCCTGGATCTTCCGAAGAGTAGCCCGCCGGCCTATGTGTCCGCCTTCGGGGACATCATGGATGGCGTGCAGGACTTCAGAACGCATGGTCGATGGAATCACTAAAAGGTGGTGTTCTTCTTGGTTACTGGTCCAATGGCGTCGATACAAGGTTTTTTCCGCGGAGGACAAAATTTGAATTCCTCTGCGTGTCTTCGAGGGACGTGATTATTGCTGCCAAATCTGAATCAAACCGCTGAGAGTTCGAAACATCCTGCTGCGAGAACCAGATCCAGCCCTCTTTGGCTTGTGGGGAGCTTTCCTCGCACGGGTTCCGTGAAAGTGCATCGGCAACCTGGTTAAGTGCCCCTGCTCGATGCTTCACGTCGTAGGTGTAGTCTTGCAGTCGGATGATCCAGCGGGCGAACTTGTGCTTCAGATGTTGCTTGGCAAACATCCACGCAATCGCGGTGTTGTCCGTCACCACCATGAACTTGCGGCCGAACAAGTAGTGACGGAACTTCTCGTCCACACACCAGACAACAGCCAGGCACTCCAACTCGTTCGAGTGGTAATGGCGTTCCGTGTCGGATAGCTTGCGGCTGGCGTAAGCTACGACATGCTCAACTCCGTCTGGGTCGCGCTGAACGAGGACCGCTCCTAGACCAACCTGACTTGCGTCAGTGTGAACCTCAGTGTCCCACGTATCCTGGAAATGACTCAGAACGGGGCACTGTGTCAGACGGTGCTTTAGGGTTTGAAAGGCGGTATCTTGGGAAGGGCCCCACGCAAACGTCGACACTTTCTTTAGCATATTCGTGAGTGGAGCTGCTGTCGCTGCGAAGTTGGGAACGAACTTGCGCAGGTACGACGCGAGACCTAAAAATGCCTGCAGCTGTTTCAAACACGTTGGCGTAGGGAAGTTTGCTACTGCTGCTACTCTTTCAGGTAAAGGTTGAACACCGTCTGCCGAAATGGCGTGTCCCAGGTAAGAAATCGTGTCCGAGAGAAATTGGCATTTCTCTCCGGTTCAATCGAAATCCGGCATTGAATAGCCTTCGGAGGACTTCATCCAAGTTCCGAAGATGTTCTTGCTCTGTTGTGCCCACGACCAATATGTCGTCCAGATAAACGACACAAGCGTGATCTTTCAATGGGCCGAGGGCAATATTCATGGCGCGCTGAAATGTACTTGGCGCTGTCCGGAGCCCAAAAGGCATGCGGTTAAATTCGTAAAGGCCTGAAGGTGTCCGGAACGCTGTTTTGCACTTGTCTTCTTCGGCAACGTTAATTTGCCAATACCCCGCACGAAGATCAAGTGATGAGAAGAATCTAGCATGCCGCACAGTGTCAATGGCGTCGTCGATGCGGGGGAGTGGGTATGAATCGGGAATGGTGTGCTTGTTCAACTCGCGATAGTCGACACAAAACCTGAGGCTACCATTATTCTTCCGGACTAGGACGACAGGTGCGGCCCAGGGACTCGAAGAGGGTCTAATTACGCCAGCAGCCAGCATTCCCTGCACTTGCTCGGCAATGACGACTCGTTCACGTTCGACGTAACGTCGTAAGGGTATAGAAGTGGGTGCATGACCATCTGTGGGTATGCGATGTTCAAGTAGGCCAGTACCTGGTAGCTGCGATGTACTTTCCGCAAAAATTGGTTTGTGTCGCTCGAGCACTGAGGAAAGAGTCGTAAGTCCATCAGGCTCACCTGTAGTTACTGCTGTAGCTGTTGAAGCCGAGACCGATGAACGCAGAAAAACTCCACCACCCTCGATCACAAGCTGTACGTCACCCGATAGGAGATAATCCACTCCCAAGACCACATCGGTGGGCAAGTGCTCGAATACGGGAACAGCAGCAAGGAATTTGCTCCCGGCTTCAGTTTGAAGCTGAATGTCCAGTGCACCGACCGGCAATACGCTGCCGCCGAGGTCGCAAAGGGGTGGCTCGGTCCAAGGCTGGAGGGTGACGGGGGCATGGCGTCGAAGTAGCGCCGTGCGTTGCGCTCCAGTATCCACGAGAGCCGCCAGCTCCCCGATGCCGTCAATGCGGACGCGAACTGTTGGCAGCGTCCGCGTTTGGTACTGGATTTCCCTGATGCGGAGCTTGTGTGTAGCTCTCGTATCCTTGTCCGCAGCGACTGCAAGGATGGCAATCACGTGACATTGCAGCCGCTGCTTGCGTGGAGACAGCAGGGGCACGCCGTTTAGCAGTATCCTGCAACTCTGCCGCCCTTCGGATGAAAGTCTCGAGGCCATCTTGTGCTGTATGTACAGACAGTATGGCCGCGTGCGTCGAGTCATAGATGCCATCGACGACGTACTGTCTGGCTGCCGGAGAAGGCCAGGCTATGTCACACGCTTTTAGGAGGTGTAACTTGTCGTAGAGGTAGGTGGCAATGTCTTCTCTTGGGCCTTGCCGGCGCGACCGCATCTCCATGAAACGAGTGTCATAAGCGCCCGGCAGCGGTGCAAACGTAGACGTCAGGGCAGCTCTCCAACTAGACCAAGAGGCATACGTGCTTGCCTGAAAGCGATGCCAGGCTTGGGCAGCTCACTGGAAATACAAATAGACGCAAACCTTCGAGGAAGAAAATTAGAGGCAGAACAGAAAGGGCGTCACTCGCAACTAACTTTATTCTCAGAACATCAGCTACCTTAATAGCCGTAGCAACTATGCGCGCGCACATCACCTCACGTGCTCGTCAAAAAGCACTCGATAAGATTGACAAGAAATGACAAAAAAATCGATTAAACGAAAAAAAGATTCGAAGAAATCAAACTCACCACCACGCAGAGCAACAGAAGTGTTACTAACACATATATCTCCCTTCTTTTTTAATGTAGTAAGCTTCCATGATTTCACGCGCTAATGTATCATTACTCTTTCCAAGAACGGAAAACACTGGAAAACCCGGGCTCACAACTTACAGGAACCACAGTGCACCGGCAAATGTGCCGAAAGTTTATTTTTCACGGAAAGTTCATGCTCCCTAATTCTGTCATTTATGCACCGGCCTGTCTGGCCGACGTAAACCCTACCGCAACTAAGCGGGATCTCGTACACCACGCCAACCGAGCAGGCGACATACGGCCTTGCGTGCCTCTTCCCACACGGGGAGGGCCTCGGTGCAGTCGAAATTCGTGGGCACAGGCTCGCCAACTTGCGGGGCGCCGAGAACACCATAGGTACCTTGTACCTGTTAGCCACATTCTTAAGGTTGTGAGCAACCTTGTGCACATATGGCATAACCATGGGCCTTTGTTCCATCGGCTGCCTGTTTCTTCTTGATCCCTTCAGTTTTTGAAGGAGGGTTTCAGAGACTGCAACAACGACAGAACTAGGGTAGCCAGCTGAACACAGCCGCGTGACCTGATTACTGAAACTTTCCTGCATTCTATGCGGACAAGATTTTACCAGTGCTCCTTCCAGGCACATGGAAGCAACGGCCCTCTTGACAAGTTTAGAATGCGAAGCATCAAAAGGTAGAAGTGCCTTGGTTGAACGCGGACAATATGCCCAACATATGTGCGTCTCCGAGAAAGTGAGACTCAGGTCTAAAAATTGCAACACGCTGCCAACAGGAAGTTCATGCGTGAAAACAAGTCCCTTGGCATTTTGTCTAAAAAGAGCTAAAACCTCATCCACTGAGTTAGTGGTTGTCAAAGAAGGGTTAGCTTTAAAAACGACTAAAAAGTCATCTACATACCTAGAAATCTTCAGCTTCGCATCGTCAATAACCTGAGCCACTTCTCTGTCAAAATCCGCTAAAAATATGTTACATAGGACAGGCGCCACGCATGAACCTATGCAGATCCCTTTTCTCTGAATATAAAACTGATTATCGTGACACACGAACGTCGAGCACTGATAAAACTCGAGCAACGTCATAAAGTTGTCAAGGGAAATGCCAGTAGCGCTCTGAAAGGCAAGAACACCATTCTGCTCAATGCAGTTTCTAACCACTAAAAACAACTCTGCGTGGGGAACCGAATAAAACAAATCTTCAACGTCAATAGAAAAGCATTGCCACCATCGTTTAAGCCTATTAAGAACTGCGTAACATCATTTGACTTCTTAACAACAAAAGGATCATCCACAACAAGCGCATTCAGATGCTCCAGTAAAAATTTGCTAACATTCTGTTGCCACGATTCCCGTTCGCTAACAATACACCTGAATGGCATGTCGACCTTATGAGTTTTTACACTGAAAAACACAGACAGCGCGGCTCGCTTTGAGGAACTGATTGCTTTTGAGAGTTTTTGAAGCCCCAGATCGTTGCACAGCAAAATCGCCTTAGCCTTTACCTTGTTCAGCTGTGTCTTCGCTTGGGCAAAGTTCTTGTCTAAAGCTTGCGCAGCTTTTTTCACCAAAGGCTTCGGCCGACAAAACGACAAAGCCACCCTCCTTGTCGGACTGCAAAAAGTTGGAGGTTATTTTTCCTGAAGTATGAAACCACTTGCCCAGTCGCATCCTTGGGAAGAAGATGTGTACGCTGTACGGTCTTCAGCAGGCAATCAACACCCTCCAAAGGGCATCTTTCGCGGTCGTCACCATCCGCACAGTTGGCTACACGCCGATTCAAGGCCAGCAACTCGTGGACCCGGAGACTTGGTGGCACGGAAAACTTCGGACCTTTCCTGAGAGTCTTAGAAATTCCCTCGGGAAGGTCTACGTTTCCTAAGACGTGTAGCTGGGTCGGTTGAGCAGGTTCCTTCTTGGCACCCTTCGGGAGATGATTCAGCGTACATCGCCACCAAAACTCAGTCGTCTGCGCTATGGCTTGCTGACATACCTTTAGCCTACGGTGAGCAAACCACCCGGTGTCCAACTCGAAGCACTTGAGACGCAAGCAGTCCTGAAGAAAGCGAATCTGTCGCCACAGCTCCGATTTCCAAATCCGGCAAATCCTCCTCGAATGACTCAGTGATGGCTTGACAGACCCAAACAAAGCTTGCACTTCAAGAGGCACCAACCCATTGTTGATGCAAAACGCCAAGTATCTTGCGCGGCACGTAGAAGAGGCAATATGCGCGACTAGCAGTAACGGCTCCGTAGAAGAAAGAGGAGAACAGAAGGCAGGGGCCCACTATAGAAGAAATGTAACTTAATAAAACTTTTTGTTGGGCTAGTTGGTACATGCTTACTGAAATACAAATAGACGCAAACCTTCGAGGAAGAAAATTAGAGGCAGAACAGAAAGGGCGTCACTCGCAACTAACTTTATTCTCAGAACATCAGCTACCTTAATAGCCGTAGCAACTATGCGCGCGCACATCACCTCACGTGCTCGTCAAAAAGCACTCGATAAGATTGACAAGAAATGACAAAAAAATCGATGAAACGAAAAAAGATTCGAAGAAATCAAACTCACCGCCACGCAGAGCAACAGAAGTGTCACTAACACATATATCTCCCTTCTTTTTTAATGTAGTAAGCTTCCATGATTTCACGCGCTAATGTATCATTACTCTTTCCAAGAACGGAAACACTGGAAAACCCGTAGAGAGAGAAACAGACACAATGCCCGTTCGCTGGGCTCGCTGTTCTATTTCTGTTCTGAGCCGGTCGTAAGCCCACAACCCACAACCCCACAACCCAGTTCGGCCTCTTCGACTTCGGTCATCGCTATATATATATATATATATATATATATATATATATATGTATATATATATATATATATATATAAGGAGTGATGAAGGCTTGGCCCCCCCCCACTCGCGAGCGAGTTGGTACGCCACTGGATAGGCGTCCACGAACATGCATGTGGGAGGCGGGATGTTCACTTGGCAAGGAGATGGTACGACGATCTCGCTGAAATCGCTGCCCTGCTGAAATGTCGACTGAGCAGCGGCATCGATCAGTCAGCCCGAGTATTCTCTTGAAAACCGCAGCGAATTCCGCAAATGCGTTTGTACGCCATGGGCGTTCTTGTCGCTCTTTTTATCAATGCTGCTACGCTTGCTCCCCACTGTCTTCGGGTCATGACCGCCGTAGAGCGAGCTCGGAGCAAACTTATGTACACTTGCGTTCCCGAGAAGCTCGCGCCATCCTGCATAGCAGCCCTGAATTGCGCTTATCGCTGGCGTTGAGGCGGGAGCGCTGCTCCACGCCAAGAGCAAACGCGGGGCGGATCCGGTCCTGCCGTGGGCGTCTGTCAATCAAACTGATTACACGCGAACTCAGATTCAAGATCGTTGATTTTGAGAAGGCCGCAGTTCAACTCGTGACTGTCATAGCGCCGGCGTGAGTCAACCGTTTTATGTGGTGGGCCCTAAGCAACAGCTTCCTTGCATTAAAAAATTCGACAATTCGCACTAGTTGCGCAAGGCTGCAGCCATCAGCGGACCTTATGATCAACTATGTTCTTGCAGCTTTTTACGTGGCTCAACATCTGCTTAGTCTGGTCGGTCTGCATGGGAGTGAAGACCACGTAAACTGCATCTCAATTTTGAGATTGTTAAATTACTTGGTCTAAATTAGGGATGCATTATTTCGATGATATTAAATACTTCTGTATCAACTGGCATGGTTTCAATTCCCTGAGACCTAATTAGCAAGACGTTACGTGACACACACCTAATTAGCATAAACTTATTAAGTATTATCATTGTAAGCATGATTATAATCAGCAACGTCTTAATTAGCCTGCTTTTAATGAGCTTGCTCGCAATTGAAATCGCATTAGCATGACCCTAAATAGCTCGGTCATAGCTTTAGGCGGCTTAATTAGCCAAGTGTTAAAAAGACGTGGCCTAATTAGCTCCGTTTCATTATGACTGGCTTAATTAACTTGGTCATCAAATCTTCTGACTGCATTAGCAAGAGATACCAGCTATCCAATCAGCTAATCAGCCAGGCGCACTTGCTCGGGGAGTGAGCATATTATGAAGACGAGGACTAAGACAGCATGCGCCAGCTGAACAACGCGCTAGAAAGTGGAGGCCTACCACGACGATTAAACACGTGGTCTTGGCCACTGGTTCCGGCAGCGCGCTGTTGAAATGCGCTCCGCTGGAACTAAGCTCCGAGGCCACTCATAGTAATTATTCTAAAGAATATTTAGTGCAGACATGAAACATTTCGAAATGAATTCAAACCGCCCAACTGTAAAAAATATCATCGATATCATTTTTTTGATACTTTACTTGCAAGCGTGCACTTTTACACTAGGTGAAAGGACTAACAAATAAAAGATGCTGCTGGATGAAGAGACCAGCCACATCTGTTGACCGCACTTGACTTGATCCGTGTTAGATCCTAACCTGTGGAACGCACTTCGCGCTCAGGGCTGGATTTGACCATTTCATACTATTAGCTCGTTCAAAAGGGAGCGTCACCAGAGCATCGAAAGATTCTGAGTTTCGCCAAACTCGAGCCATCCTGCATAGCACCCCTGATGTGAAGTTCGGCAGTGCTATCGAGGACTTTCTTCAGACACAGGGTTAGAGCAAATTTAAAAAAATAAATGCAATTTTGTTTTGGCTTCTGTGGAATACTAAGGCGTTCCTTAAATTCATCCAATGTGTACACCACATGCATTTTTGCGCGCTTTGATTTAGCCAGAAATACCAGGTGTTCGAGACCATCTGACGAGCAGCGAAGCCTTTTTTCGCAGACGGTGCAACACCTGAGCTTTCTGCCTCAAATAAATGTTCCAAAAACGGAAACTGGTAGTTTTCCCGAACCCATCAGGTTTACAAATAATATTCCGGCTACTTAGAAACACATGGGGCAGTTTGATTGATTTCTTTTTTTTTTTTGGACGCGTGGTATTTACCGAGTTCACTTGCCTTGTGTGTATGAAATGTCCATGAAGACGTGGTTCTGTGCAATTATTTCGAGTTTAGTTGCGCATTTGTTGATTTTGTGGCGGCGGTAAAAAATATGCTCGTATTGACGAAAAAAATCTGTTAAGAAAGCGGATTAAAATTGCAAATCAACACCCTTCGTCGACTAACAGAAACGACACGGGGGCATTCGTGCGAGCACTTCAGCAAGTAAGCTTTCTTATCATTAAGCGTAGCCGCAAGGAGAAAATGTTACGCCTCGACTGATGTGGAGCTTCTACAAACCGCGATTACGACTAACTGCGTCGACATAGAATTCGGAGGAACCGTTGGACTCGTAGAGAACACAAAAGATTGTCTTCCTTGGAATGGAAACTGCCAAAACTGCCACCTTTGAAGCCGTTCTAACTTTGAAAAAGCCTTGCATGGCCCGCGTAAAAGGCCGTTTAGCATATCAGCGACGTGCAACACTCTTGTATGGTTGGGTAAAAGAGGCCGTCATCGACAGTATACCGCTGTTAGAAACACAGGAAATGTGACAGAACAAGCCAGGGAGCTAAGAAAATAAGAAAAGAAGTAAAAAGCTGATTCGTGTGCTGAGTAGGTGGTATGTTGCTTTTGACTGAATGGTTCATTACGTCTTAGTTTTAAACGAAATATGAAATAAACTTTACTTTAACTCTGGATCTCAAATTTCGTGTGCGTTACATTTGCCCTATTATCAAAACAACGTGGAAAACATAAGGCTGATATTTACCAGAATGAAGCAAATCGATACGAAGCTACTGAACTAGAAGGGCGTCTGTATGCGGAAAAGTTTTCATTCTTATGGCAGTTTTTTAAATATTGACAAAAATAATTTGCTTTGCTAAAAAATGCTAAAATTTGAACACTAGAAATACATTGCACTCCCAGTTCAATTGCAAGAGACGCCGACGAATAAAATAAAACAAACCTGAACGCTTTACATATAACAGTCTCAGAGAAAAATGGGTGTTTAAAAAAACCTTAATATACATGGAAGGTATACAGCATACCCTAGGCCCGTAATGAATATGTGACATAAAATCTAAATAGTAATTTAATGACCTGCTGTCTATCAGGAAAACGTGCTTTATTCAATATACTTTCGCATCTTCGTTCAATAAATAATTTTATACAATTTTTGGTTTGACACTTTAAACATAGATACCTTCCTACAGAAGTAAAAGGTTATTTAAACTATTTGGTGATATTAATTGAGCCGCTTCTTGATCGACAAATTCACCAGAGTTGGCGCGGGTTGCTAATTAGAAATCTGTACATCATCGCATTCATTCCTGGCCTATTCCACATTCATCGCATAACGTCGCCCATCTAAAATCTTGTATCTTACCCAGTGTATTCGCAACAGTGCATTTTAGAAGTTCTTGGTGCTTCTCCTTTTCTCGATTCTTGTGGGAAGTTCTAGCTTCCGTCACCACAAGGTATCCTTATACTGTTCGAAAATGATTGCGAAAAGAGTTGGTGTGTCTATTCAGCTTTAATGTTGCCCTCAAAAGGTGATTTTGACAAACTCAACACGAAAGCTTCATCACGGCGTCCATTTTCTGGTCTATATGGGTGATATAAGGCTTTCAGATATTTCATGTACGCTTAACGGAATAAAATTAAGGTTCAGGAAGGAGGACACAATTTAACCAACATTAGTTTACACAGGGAAAATATCTTTATTTTTTTATTATCAGTTCAACCAAATCCTATTACTCTCCGTTAGAACCACGCCTTGGCTGAGTGCTTGCATTTGAAACCTGTGACCTCCATCATCTATCACACAGATACCGTCTTTAGGGGAACTCTGGGAGTGCGGTCAAGCATAGAACATCTGCAACCATCTGGGCATCCATCAGCAGTTCGATCGCTACGTAGAGTGCAATTCTAAAAAGATATAAATAAATGTACCACATATTAGGAAGGAAGCAGTTCGATATATCACACATTATTTCTTTTCTACTAAACGCAGTTAAATCTACCATGTTAGTTAAATTGAGTTCAGTGGCGTGAAAGCCACTAAGGCAGCGCTGCTCCAGACACTTGGTAGATGGCTAATGTAATGCATTAAAAAAATTCGGCAAATCTCACGCCTTTTGGGAATCGGTTTCATGCGAAGCAGTCACTGAGTGGTTGTCTATGCTGCTTTTTTCGCATTTGAGCCAAGCGTTACGAGGCGGATAGACGTGTTTTTTTAAGCGTAGCAGTTATATTTACATCGTGACTTTGCCAGGCACGTCGACTGCGCTGACGTTTAAAAATTGAAGCACACTTTGTACATTCTAAAGTGTGTTCGACGAAAGCGTGTGGCCTTTCCACTGACTATGCCATGTCTTTTTTCTTTTACACTCTCAGTGGGATAACACACAAAGCGAATGTGTGCGTGTTTTCTTTTTTAATTTTTTACCGCGAGTCGCAGCGAGACGCCAGACTAATCTTCCTCCGTTCGCATGCGTTAGTATTTTCTCGCGCTTTGTGCATCCTGCAAACGCCATAGCGTTCCAGCGCTTAAATTGACGGGCCCTTTGTAAATTCGAAAGTGTATTCCGTGAACGCCTGTGTCCATTGAGACGGCGTCGGTCAGAATGATTGCAAACGCTGGGCACAGCGAAGCTACGCAAGCAAAGAGCGAGCGCTGTAGAGTCCGACGCGACCGGCGTCCGTTTGCGCATCCCGGCGGCCACCTGGCTCCGTGCCAGAGCTCGGATGGACGGGACGGACGGACGGACGGACGGACAGAAAAACAGACGGACGGACAGACAGAAGGACGGACGGACGGACAGACGGACGGACGGACGGACAGACAGACGGACGGACGGACACCGGACGGACGGACGGACAGACGGACGGACGGACGGACACCAGACGGACGGACAGACGGACGGACACTGGACGGACGGACAGACGGACGGACAGACAGACGGACGGACGGAGACCGGACGGACGGACGGACAGACAGACAGACATACAGACAGACAGACGGACGGACAGACAGACAGAGGGACGGATGGATGGACGGACACCGGACGGACAGACGGACGGACAGACAGACAGACAGACAGACGGACGGACAGACAAACAGACGGACGGACGGACACCGGACGGACAGACGGACGGACGGACACCAGACGGACGGACGGACGGACAGACAGACAGACGGACGGATGGATGGACGGACGGATGGACGGACGGACAGACGTACGGACACCGGACGGAGAGACGGACACCGGATGGACGCACACCGGACGGACGGACGGACGGACAGACAGACAGACAGACAGACAGACGGTCGGACGGACGAATGGACAGACGGATGGACGGACGGACGAACACCGGACGGACAGACAGACGGACGGACTGACGGACGGACACCGGACGGACGGACAGACGGCCGGACGGACGGACGGAAGGACGGACGGACACCGGACGGACAGACGGACGGACACCGGATGGACAGACGGACGGACAGACGGACGGACACCGGACGGACGGACACCGGACGCTGGACGGACACCGGACGGACATGAGCATGAGACATTAAAGGCTTTCGCCTTAAAAGGTAACCTATCGTCTGACGTAATGCCCGCACCCACGTTACAGCGCAGACGTCACTATTACCGAAACAGAGTGCACCCTAAGGTGGGGATAATATGAATATCATACTAAACTATCTCTAGCCTACTACCACCGGGTCAAACAACGCTTCAGATATCTTGCTGAATGATAGGATTACAACTGTAATGTTTATTAGACCAGACGACATCAATACATTTACTAGTGTAAAGAAGAGTCATGAAGCATTCGCGAAAGTCTAATATAGGGACAAGAGGAGCCGCGAGGAGCGCCCTAGTGCCTGTGTGGGCATCGGAGCGGCACCACCGCTGCAATTCTACGGCACGCATCGAAACTGCAAGGCGTGATTAAATGTGCCGGTGAACGTTGATTACGCTTTCAGAGTATTCAAGGGAATTGGGGGAAAGTCCGATACAGCGAAATTTAGCGTCGAATGAGGCCTTGGATCTAGAAACTTGATGGTAACAAACGCATGCCACTTCCGCCATGCGATTTACTACTGCTGTAGAAACATGTCTTCATAGCAGATCAGAGAGAATTCTCTTTGATCTCTATAGGTTACTCACAGCCCGACAGTCTTTCAGGAATACGGCCACTTAGCTGCTGTGCTTTCTCACCACCAGCCATCTTCGTCCGTGTTGTTTGCGGCGGCAGATGACCATTCCTAGAGCCGCTTTGCGACCTTGGGCCAGCTTACTGCGAGCCAGGGGTAGCGCCCTGGCTTCGCCGTTGGTCTTTCCGCTCCTCGATGGGAAGAAATCTTCGTGTCCCTGGAGGCTGTCGTTCCCGTCTTGACTTTTCAATCCGTTCTCTTCGTCATTCTCGCATGATGAAAGGAGTCTGATAGCGCTGTTGACAAGTCCGATCTGCCGTCGGGTGACCCTTTCCGCATAGCTTGCACTTCGCTTTACACTCGTGTGAGTCCGTCGGATTTTCTACCCCGCATCCCCGACAGGTTTTCATTTCAGGCGTCGGACATACATCCGCTCGATGGCCCACTTTTGCGCATATGTAGCAGACATCCACTTGCCGTCTATACAGGTAGTACTTGAGAGGAACACCTCCAAACTTGATGTAATTCGAGACTACATAGCCTTCAAAGGCGATGACCACGGAACGAGTGTTCTTTATGCGCTTGGCTTACATGGCTATCGGATTGGAGGAATGCACCATGATAGTCTTCAGTTCCTTCTCGGCGATTTCCCGGTCCACGTTCCGAATGACACCCTTGCAGTAGCTTTCACCCCGGAGTAGCAACGATCCCTGAGTGATCTTCCGGCAAGTCGGGCATGCGAGAGGCGGCAATAACCCGCTTTCAAGCGTTGCACGGCTACGGCGGAAAGGCACGCCAGAACCAACGCCATATTTTCTTGAAGTTCGTTGGATTCGTGCCCACCGGTTGCTGTTAAGACTTGCCTCGCACGAATTTCCAGCCCTCATCGCTGAATTCCTCTTTCTAGACCGTTTGACCTGCCAGACGTTCATACTGGTCGGCGCCACCCGGCGGTTTCTCACAGTCACGTCTCAAAATATCACTTATGGCCCATATCAAACTAGTGAACAGGTCACGAGCGCACCATGAGCATGTCATGCAAATCATGTCCTTCATGACATGCCCTACATGTCCTAATGAGCATACCATTATTTTCATGTTACTACGTGTCATTGATGTTCGTCGATAGTCCACGGCACTCAATAACAACCTTGATCTATCAAGCTAGTGAACTGACCGCGAGTGAGCCATGAGCGTGGCATCTAAATTGCGCTTTACACAAAATTTGTCATCATTTTCATGTTACCACTATTCATTCATGTTCGTCACACAGTCATGTGACACAATAACACTTTTGGTGTACATTCAGATAGCGAACCGACCACGAGCGCACCATGAGCACGGCATTTAAATCATGCCATATAAATGAAATGCGTGTGTGCGTGTGATGATTTTGATGTTATCACCTATTATGTATGTTTCCCATATAGTCGCGTCATGCCATATCAATTCTGGTGTATATCAAGCCAGCGAACTGGTCGTGAGCACACCATGAGCATGGAAATTAGTCATTCATGCCGCACATGACGTGCAAGTTTTGATTTTCATGTTACCAGCTGTCATTTAGAATCGTCGCAAAGGTAAATCTCAACATATCGATTTTCGTACGCATATATTTAATTGAGCGGCCGCAAGCATCCCGAGATCATGTCATATAAGTCATGCATATGATATGCGTGTCATCATTTGTGCGTTAGAACCAGTCACTTATGTTCGTCATACACTCTTCTCCCGCCATACCAATTGTGATGCATATAAAGGTAGCGAACTGGCCGCAAGGAAACCAAGAGTGGCCGGTAAATCACGCGGTTCATGACATGCATGTTATTATTTTCATATTATGACCTGTCACTCATATTCGTCAGTCATATTCTGCCACACCAATTTTGGTGTACTTCCCGGTAACGAAACACTGCGAGGAGAGCACAAAGTTGTGGGCGGCTAGATATATATATATATATATATATATATATATATATATATATATATATATATATATATATATATATATATATATATATAGATAGATAGATAGATAGATAGATAGATAGATAGATAGATAGATAGATAGATAGATAATGTTCAAAGGCGTGAAAGTTCGCCGAGAAATGTTTCGCCTTTGATAAATCCCAACAGCCAAGCGCGTAAATGCCACGCAGTTAGGGTTCCTTTATCGCGTTAGTAGGCGTCCTTGCACGTGTAGGCAAGCGGAAACTGCCGCTATTCCTTTCATAATCAGTTAAAGAACAACGGTATGCTTCTTTCGGGGTTGCAAAAGCGCATGAAATGTGTAAAATATGCGTTACTCCTCGTAAAATGAACACTGCTCCGCCGCAGCTTCAGCCGCGCTGGACCAGATATGGCGGCGACTCAGGTGGCCACGGTACTTTTTCCGTTCCAGTAATTCTTACTTAGAGAAACGCCTCGGGTGTTTCTTTGAGTGGCACAGTATGCATTATACCTGAGCTGGAGCATACCGAAGTGTCGAGTTCCAGAACTGTTTAGATGCGAAAAGAAACCAGCGAAACTCAAGACAAGGGCGAAAGAACAAGACACGCTCAAGCACACACCGTCGCCGGCGACGGTGTGTGCTTGATTGTGCCTTCTTCTTTCGTCCTTCTCTTGAGTTTCGCTGGTTTCTTTTCGCATCTAAACATGAACCAACCGGCCCAGCTTTTCACGCTTCTGCAGAACTGTGACGTTTCCAGCCATATTGTTAGTGTCTTTCTTGATAAGTATTATGCGGGTCTTCCGTATCATGATGTTTCACAAGAAGTCTTTTTCCAAACCGATAGAACGAGTGGGGAGCGTACCGTTGGCGTGCTTTTCGACGTGCCCAACTTGATGTGCAAGAACGAAGAGCCAGGTCGCAGTAATTCCTTCCTGGAGTCTTGCACAAAAGCTTAATCAAGACACTCCGGAACAAGAATGCTTTTCAATATATGAGACACAAATTCAGTTGCTAAGATGTATGCAACGGAGCCACTGTCGTACAATCTGCTAAAATTGTTCTTTGGCAATTGAACTGTTGCATTGGTGACATGATGAGATAAATACTACAAATACACATCTTATTTCCAAATTCCTTGTGTGCACGTGATACCCTTCTGATGCATAGGTCGTGGGAACAAAACTCTACGACGGGCGTGGTTATCTCACTCAGTTATATCGCTTGTATATGATGAAAAATTCGCGATATAAGCACTTGAGCTGTCCTTTGTTAACGTATTGGACGAACCTAAAAGTGTAGTGCAACACGCAAATTGAACTTTACCGTGTGTAGCGTAATTCGGGTACGGCGTGCACGTTTCAGGAGCTTTCTCGGCAATGAATTTGTGTGGTGCCGAAATTGACAGGCATATTTTTTATAAAGGAGCCGTTGCCGGGAGTGGTACGGCACAACGACAATTTATACAACGTTCGTCACCGCTCTAAGGAATGTGGACGAGAAAAGAGGCCACGTGGTGTTCACTCTTCATAGTTTGATATTTGTGGCGTTTTTCTTCAAAAAGAGCCAAATGCACAAACCGAAACTGTGCTAAATTTCACGGGATCGTAAAGCGCGCCTAAGTATCTTTAACTTGCAAAACAATTTTAATCAAAATAGGCCCTATTCTGATTCCTGGTTGTAACGTATACTCAGAACGGCAGTTTCTAATCAGAAATGAGCCAAATGCTGCAACTGTTTCAATCAAACTGAGTCGCATTCATTAAACCAGCACTGCGTGAACAATCGTGAAAAAAGACAACATGGTCTCATCCAATTTGTTTCATTTGTGTCCTAGTTGCTTTGCTATCATGTTTACGCTCCACTATTAATTTTCTAGGGCGATGTGGCACTCACTGAAGGACATGATGTTCCAGGACAAAATTCGAATATAAAGAGTGAGAGGCCGACTTTCGTACTTCTTTTTGCCTTTTCGAGTTTAGCGCTACGGTATCATGACCTCCTTTCGCTCCAACACGGTATATTTGAAATAATAGACATGAAATGAAGTTATTGGGTCCCGATCTATTCCTTAAAGATGAAGAAGTGATAAGAAACGGCATGGCATCAAACGATCTCAGAAGAAAAAAGAAGAGCTGAGTACTTTTCAAGGCATTCAATAGATGCCAAGAACAAGAAAACACTGCTGACTGTGCAGAATAATGCGCCTTTTGCTAGGAACGACCACTCGCTCTTCAAGTGTAGTAATCGCCATTACGTCCATGCGACGAAGCACGGCACCGACGGAAGCACAAGGCTGATGTTAATTTTATCGCAAAATATTGCTATACCGTATTTCGAATCATTTTAGACTTACTTTACGAGCTAATTCATGCCCAAATGAAGTGTTCCGATCTATATTAGCCAAATAAAAAATATACTCCTGAATACCGACGATATTCGACTATATAGATTTTAGCCACAATATAGATTTAAAGTATTTAGGGGAAAGGAATATACTGGCGAAAATTGTTTTAGCAAGCTGGACGATATTGCCAGTAGCAAAAAAGTGCGTTTTTCTCAGTTTCAGTCGAAGTGCATTTGGCTCTTTTAGGGGAAAAAACGCCACATGTGTACATATAATCATCATCATCGCTGGCTCCATCGTCTTCTGCTTATGGCGAGTAAAATGAAAGCGTTAATTTGCGAGCTGTCTCACGAATACTTTCGTTTGGCCAGTGTCACAGTTGCCAGCTCCGCTTATGGCAACAGCACTTAGGCTTCTTATTTTGCCGAGTCGCTTGCAGAATTTTCCAGTCGCTTGTCGCGTCTTTTTTTTGGACCTTATTTGCATTTTTCGCCAAATTTAGTTATTTTAGTGATCATCGCGTTCATTAATAGCGTGTTTGTAGATTCCTTTGAGTAGTTGAGTGTTGAAGTCAAACATACGTTGGGGGAATCAACAAGTAACGTTAACCATGCACTAGCAAACGTGCATTGTTAAAAAGTAAATATGTGCTTTCGTTCATGCTTTTGCGCATTTTCACTGTACAGAATAATTTAAGGGATTTTTTCAACTCCCCTTCGTATTTGATCGACATTTCTTTTTATTTTTATAGAATGGATATTCGTTAAATTCCCGCGGGTTTTGGGCTTCTTATCTGATGATTATTTGCTTGTAAGCTCGCAAGCATATGGCAACTTTTGCCAGTGCCCTTCAGACAGTATGCCACTCTAGTTGTCGATATACCGATATTGTAGCTTTCCATTATCACACTGACTTGTACCTTAAATTATAGCAAGTAACATCAATCGACTTTCTCTTGTGTGGAATTCTGGCTAACACAGTTAACTCGTGTATATTCTTGTATCCCTATCGTAAAATCCAGTTGCACTGCCCCAGCGCCATACCTGATTATGGGACCAGTGTGGTGCTGGATACTGGGACACTGGCACGCTGCACGGGGGGACACAGGACGCTGGCGCGCTGCACACTGGGACACGCGTTATGGGCCAAAATCGGGCTTATAAATTGTTTTTAAAAATTTTGGTTATGCCCACATCGTAATTAAGGCTGAAACACGAGTACTGGGACAAAAAAAAACAAAAAAAAGCCGGCAGATCCCACGCACTGTGGGAATCTATGTAATGCGAAGCAGCCAGGAAGGAGCAAATCATGCTTTACATACATTGCATGGCATGTTTTACATGTTACGACCTGTCATTTGTGTTCGTCATACAGTCACGTCGCGATATACCAATTTTGGTGTATGTCAAGCTAGTGAACTGCACGCAAGCGCACCATGAGCGTGGCATGTAAATGGCATTGCAGGTGACATGCATGCCAAAATTTTCATGTTACCACCCGCCACTTATGTTCGTCATACAGTCATGTCACTCAATACCAAATTTGGTGTATATTAAGCTAACGAAACGGCCGCGAGCGCGCCATCAGCGTGGAATGCAAGTCATGTCGCACATGACAAGTCATTTTTTCTATATTACGACTTGTCATTTATGTTCGTAATAATAATAATATCTGGGGTTTAACGTCCCAAAACCACACTATGATTATGAGAGACGCCGTAGTGGAGGGCTCCGGAAATTTGGATCATCTGGTGTTCTTTAACGTGCACTGACATCGCACAGTACACGGGCCTCTACCACTTCGCCTCCATCGAAATGCGACCGCCGCGGCCGGGATCGAACCCGCGACCTTCGGGTCAGCAGCCGAGCACCCTAACCGCTATACCACCGCGGCGGACCATTTATGTTCGTCATACAGTCATGTCGCTCAGTACAAAGTTTGGTGTATATCAAGCTAACGAAACGGCGGCGAGCACGCCATGAGCGTGGTATGCAAGTCATGTCGCACATGACAAGTCATGATTTCCATATTACCACTTGTCATTTATGTTCGTCATGCAGTCATGTCACTCAATACCAAATTTGGTGTATCTCAAGCTAACAAAACGGCCGTGAGCGCGCCATGAGCGTGGCATGCAAGTCATGTCGCACATGACAAGTAATGATTTCCATATTACCACTTGTCATTTATGTTCGTCATACAGTCATGTCACTCAATACCAAATTTGGTGTATATCAAGCTAACGAAACGGCCGCGAGCACGCCATGAGCGTGGTATGCAAGTCATGTCGCACATGACAAGTCATGATTTCCATATTACCACTTGTCATTTATGTTCGTCATGCAGTCATGTCACTCAATACCAAATTTGGTGTATCTCAAGCTAACAAAACGGCCGTGAGCGCGCCATGAGCGTGGCATGCAAGTCATGTCGCACATGACAAGTAATGATTTCCATATTACCACTTGTCATTTATGTTCATCATAAAGTCACGTCACTCAATACCAAATTTGATGTATATCAAGCTAACGAAACGGCCGCGAGCGCGCCATGAGCGTGGAATGCAAGTCATGTCGCTCATGAGATGTCATGATTTCCATTTACCACTTGTCATATATGTTCGTCATACAGTCATGTCACTCATTACCAAATTTGGTGTATATCAAGCTAACGAAACGGCCGCGAGCACGCCATGAGCGTGGCATGCAAGTCATGTCGCACATGACAAGTCATGATTTACATATTACCACTTGTCATTTATGTTCGTGATACAGTCATGTCACTCAATACCAAATTTGGTGTATATCAAGCTAACGAAACGGCCGCGAGCACGCCATGAGCGTGGCATGCAAGTCATGTCGCTCATGAGATGTCATGATTTCCATTTACCACTTGTCATTTATGTTCGTCATACAGTCATGTCACTCAATACCAAATTTGGTTTATATCAAGCTAACGAAACGGCCGCGAGCACGCCATGAGCGTGGCATGCAAGTCATGTCGCACATGACAAGTTATGATTTCCATATTACCACTTGTCATTTATGTTCGTCATAGAGTTATGTCACTCAATCGCAAATTTGGTGTATATCAAGCTAACTAAATGGCTGCGAGCGCGCCATGAGCGTGGCATGCAAGTCATGTCGCACATGACAAGTCATGATTTTTATATTACCACTTGTCATTTATGTTCGTCATGCAGTCATGTCACTCAATACCAAATTTGGTGTATATCAAGCTAACGAGACGGCCGCGAGCGCGCCATGAGCGTGGCATGTAAATCATACTTTTCATGACAAGTTAGTCATGATTTTCATGATATGACCAGCCATTTACGTTCGTCATACAGTCATGTTATGCCATACCAAATTTGGTATAAATCCTATTAACGATACGGCCAGGGGAGCACAAGGTCGTAGGCGGCTAGATAGCTAGATAGATAGATACGCTCAAAGTCGCCGAAGTTCGCTAAGAAATGCTTCGCATTTAAAATTTAAAAGAAGCGAGCGCGCGGGATTGGAACCTGCTACCTTGACGAACTACTCACTGTGAGCCTGACACGCTATCCACTACGCCACACTAGGAAGATCAGCTTCGAGTTATTTTTTCTTCATGTTATAGCTAATTCGGGTATCCAATAGCAATGTTTTCTCGCTTAGAAACGCAGATTTTCGTCTCTTCGTGCTCGCGCCAACCTGACAGGAGATTGTTTGTTTGTTTCTTATGGACTGCCTTGGATCAGAACGTCTACCTGACACGTTTTCCACCAAAACTTAACAGCGTAATCGCAGATGTGTTGCGGCAATCAAACTGTCTCACTAAGCGGTTAGTCATACCTACGTAGCATACATCGTGCATCTCAACTGCTCACTGAACACCGTACTTTTCGTCACCCGTTTGAACACATTTTCTGTCCCCTTGTTTACGTTCCGCGTACTAGATGTGCAGTAGTTCACTCTAGCCGAAACGAGCACTTCTAGCCGTGGCTCACGAAGTGCGGCTTAGGGCCGCACTTCGTGAGCCACGGTCGCTGTGAAGATCGTGGATATATATTCCATTACAAAGAGTCTAATAACCGATAAAATGCAGTTTCGATCATAACTGACCCAAGCGAAGTCATATTTGGACCTTCGATTTCACAAATCAGAAGCCAAAGAGGCCGAGATTGGGCGTTGCAGCGGCTTACTGCTGCCGCTGACGTGCGGCTTTCTGCGGTACGAGCGGGAACGACTGACTGCTAGAGCAGGTTGATCTTGATTATCAGACTAATATTACTGCCATATTGCGTTGCGAATGATGAGTTCTTTCGATGTGGTTTATAAACTACATTGACGACACTCGAGCACACTTCAAGGAAAGCGCACGCGCGCTCGACAGATGATTGCTTTAGCCTACAAGCACATACGTCGCCTAACTGAAACTAAAACTATCTATGTGTAGCACACAGGACAGAACATTTTAAAAAATATTTGGTAAATTTTACGCTTGACATCTCGCGATCCAATATAAAGTCTTATAGAAAGTCCATCAAGCGCGCCCAGGTTCTTCCAATGTGCCGCCGGTGTTCCCAGTGTGCGGGCAGACACTGTACAACGTGACCAGTGCCTCCCAGTGCGCTGTAAGACACTGGGCCACGCTGCACAGTGTGTCCCAGTGCGTTTCAGCGCACTGGGCGACACTGGCCACGCTGTACAGTGCGTCCCAGTGTCTCCCAGCGCGCTGGAGTACACTGGGACACACTGTACAGCGTTCCCAGTGTCACCCAGCGCGCTGAAACGCACTGGGAGACACTGGAAACGCTGTTTGTTTCGATAGGGATTGACAGAAAATAAACACTTACGAATTTAGCGCAGTTCACGGTACCG
Organism: Rhipicephalus appendiculatus; assembly: GCA_030522465.1. Lineage (NCBI taxonomy): Eukaryota > Metazoa > Arthropoda > Arachnida > Ixodida > Ixodidae > Rhipicephalus > Rhipicephalus appendiculatus. The sequence goes on from JALIZH010024237.1 coordinate 25,007, forward strand.
TTTCCTCCAGGATTCGTGCGATGTGTTCGGATGGCCTCCGATCTATAATAGTAAGAGTATACATAGTGGCCACCCAGCACTAAATGCTAACTGTTAATTTGTCACAAAAAGCACAGCATCTTAGTAAGTGAAGGTAGTAAAATATAGGTTAGTGAAATCCACCACGTCGTTAGCCAGTGAGCAGCACAATCTCCAAATGTTTTTTTTTTTTACTATGTTGTGAGTAACCACCCTTGCAACTTAGTAAGTGGGCTGACACTAGTGGACTATAATTAGACTACTAGAGGTTCACGCCTATCTAGTTTATATGTGCCGCGTACATTGTCATAACAAATTGATTCTATTACAAAGTAATATATAAGATTAAATTGAAAAATGAGCGGCTACAGCATTGTTCTTTTAGCGTAATCGATAACCGCTAATGACTTCATGTAATTAGTACATACCACCATAGGTCTGCAAAAAAGTGGAACTCACTCAGACCCATTCAATAAATATATCTTGCGCTTTGGACTCACTCGGACTCAAACTCACCAAAATATTACTCACCCGGACTCACTCAGACTCAGACTCACGGCTCGATCTGAGTCTGAGTGAGACCGTGTGAGTCGACTCATGAGTGAGTTCGCCGACCTATTCATATCACAACTCACACAGAGACAGGTACGGACCACAAAGGAGCGCACACAGAGTTTCAAGGATTCACACGAACCCGACTTTCTGTTGCCCTTTACACCAACTTTAACAGCAGCTCGATGGCTGTTTATGTGCCTACTTTGAGATAACACACTTTCCACGGGTTAGCAGTCATAAAATTTATAGGAACGATGGATGCTTTGTGCCCAGTATCTCGCACCCTACCACTTGCATTTATGTGTGCAATCGCGGAGCTCGACACTCTTATTCTAACGTAATCAAGAAACTTAAAATCTGTCTGAATTTTGTATAGAACTGTCAAGATCAGTGGCTTAAATCATGGGGGATCAGGGTGGTCCTGACCCCCCTGTGTTCAGGCTGGGGGGGACACCCCATGCAAGTGTCCCTCCTCGAGATTTATCTTCCAAATATCGCATGTGAATTTCTTGACAGTCAAGGACAACGCACTCTCCGTAAAACCAACTGTGAAATCTGAAGCACCTTCATTGAACAGAAACTAAGTACTTCTAGCCGGTACACACGATAGGGAATACCTTTATGCGTTAGTACAAAAAGTGGTACAATTTTTATTGCATACTTTAACCCGAATGATGCCGCTGCAAAAATTCTAGCGCCTGCCTACGAGTTGCTATTAGAAACTTCACCACGCGGCATCGTGTACTATTGGATACTCAATTCTATTTTTTCTGGCCAGGCGCCGATGCTTGTTTTACAATAATAATAATAATAATAATAATAATAATAATAATAATAATAATAATAATAATAATAATAATAATAATAATAATAATAATAATTATTATTATTATTATTATTATTATTATTATTATATGTGAATGCATAATTTAGTTTTACATGAGAAAAGATAAAGCATTTATATAAAAAAATGCCCGCCATTGCAAGATGTGTGTCCCCCCCCTTGTGGTCTTTATGGACTTACGCCACTGGTCAAGATTACAAATAATATACTACGGCATCTACGAAGCATCTGGATACATTAGTGGCTTAGTAGCGACCTAGCACAAACACCAAGAAAGCATCCATGGTTAGTAACGGCATAATTTACAATCTTTTCGTGCTGCTGGGTAGTAAAGAGATGCTACGAAGGTAGTAAAATATGCATTTACTAAGTGTTTAGTAACTTTCTTTCTAAGAGTGTAACCCTTTCTGACATACACTTGAGCGCTTCTTTAATCGACCAAAAAATTATTTGAATGCAATGTAACGTTCATCTATTTCTCTCAACGACATTGTACAAAGTCGTGACAGTGACCCAGGACTTTAGCCTGTCGTTTTCACACAACCAATACCATATTCACACCATTATAACGCGCGTTTTTTTTTCGCTGCATGTATTCCTCCAGTTTGCGATCGCGTTGAAATCGGGCTCGCAAACAAAACGGGCATCAAGTTAATATTTGAAGCTTTGTCATGTAAGATTACCTGCGCATTACAGTTGGCAATTGTGCAAACACGTCACTACTGTCGCACTTGCTTATGCATGAATAGCATCGGGCAAAAACAAAAAACTTCCCCATCTCCCGCTAAAGGGAACCATGTGTGAATGCGAAGCAGCGGGGAGATGTCTGGCTTGAGCGGGAGAAACATCGCCGCTCCTGTTTCGCTGCAGCGGCCCGGGCGCTCATCGCGGCGCTGCACAGGAGAGAGAATGAGGCGCGCGCGCTCCGTGATTTTTATACCGCGGGACTACCGTGGCGCACGCAATGGAGTATGCAGCTGTCGCACCACCTGTCGTGCGCGCCGCTCCGTAGAGTAGAGGATTCCTAGAGGAGAGACCGGGGGGGACCGCTGGAGAGAAGAGAGAGGGTACGCGCATGCGCTGTGGTGGTGTAGGACGCAGACGCGGGTGCCGCTCCGTAGAGTAGAGGATTCCTTGAGGAGAGAAAGGGGGCGAGCGTTGGAGAGGAGAGAGAGGGGGGACGGGACGCGCATGCGCTGGGGGGAGGGGGTGTGGGACGCGGAAAGGAGGGATGGACTAAGCCCCTGCAAGCCCATGCAAGCAAGATCAAGGAATGGAGTCAACCTGGGCGACAGACACCACCTGCCTAGCCATTGCTAAGCAGCCCCTCTATGCTCTCGGCCATTACTCTGGTGACTGTAGTGGTGGTCGACGGCCTTATTGTACTACAGTGTTCTGGTTTGCATAGTGGGTGCTTCCCTACTTCATGAAAGTGGCCGGACGCGGGACGGATAAAGCTCCGAGCATACGATGCTTCGCATCTAATAATACTAGTGTTACTACTGCTACTGCTACTACAACGAATAATAATAATAATAATAATAAAAATAATAATAATAATAATAATAATATTAAGACGAAGAAGAAGAAGAATCTGCATGATCATAATAACGAGGATTAGTGTAACAAAAATATACAAAACTGCATTGAAGAGGAAATGCATGCGTGATCATTTAATAGCAGAGCACACAAATTCTGCTGACAAATGCGCAATTTCAATTTCGTGTTGTGAAGGTACCTCAATTCACGGAATGCTTTTTAAGGGCACAGGGTAAGCCCTATACCTTAATGTGTTTTAGCTTTTCTTTAGGACCCTTTTTTCTGAAACTACTATGTGAAAATAGTTCGGATTTGTTCCATTTTATTCGTCGGTGACTATTTTTGCAATTTAATTATAATTGTATTTTATGTCATGACATTTTGGCAATTTTTTTAGCAGGGCAAGTAGTTTTTGTTATTAATTTTCAATGAAACTGCCAAAAAATCAGCAGTATTATACATGCGTGCACCAATCTAGTTCAGTAGCTTCGTATTGATGTTTGCTTTATTGCGGATAAACATGAGCCTTGTGTTTTGTCAAGTTGTTTTTATAATGGGGCAAATATAACAAAAAAAGTTGATTTCGAGATATTGTTAGTTAAACAGGAAAAACGAGTTCATTGCATGTTTTCTTCAAAACGAAGATGTGCTGAACAGTTCAGTTAATAGCAGCCTGCCATACAGTCATCACAGTTATCAGCTTTTTACTTCTTATCTTGTTTTCTTGCTTTCCGGGCTTGTTCTGCCATATCTTCTGTGGCTCTATCCACCAAATACTTTCGATGGCAGTCGATCTCGCACAACCATATGACAGTGTTTCGTCACAGTGGTGTGCAAAACGGCGTTGAAAGTCTACTCAGGCTGTCCATGCCTTTCTAGTTTGCCCTGTGTTTCTTCAAGTTTTTTTTATAATGGGGCAAATATAACAAACAAGTTGATTTCGAGATATTGTGAGTTAAACAGGATAAACAAGTTCATTTTATGTTTTCTTCAAAACGAAGATGTGCTGAACAGTTCAGTTAATAGCAGCCTGCTATACAGTCATCAGGCTAATCAGCTTTTAGATGTCAAGCATCTTATGGCGAAGCTTAATCCGGTGGTGGTGGTGGTGTGCCGCGTGACCACCCTTACTGCGCATGCGCGGACCCTTTCAAAAAAAAAATAAAAAACCTCCTCTCCCCCTCTCTCTCCTCTAGTCATCCCTCCCCCTCCCCGCGGCAACCACATCACTGCACATGCGCCTCCCCTCCTCTCTCCCCTCCTACGCCCCCTTCTCTCCTCTAGGCATCCCTGCCCGCGGCGTCCACACTCCCACTGCGCACGCGCGTCCCCCTCTCTCTCCCTCTCCCACGCTCCCCCCCTCTCTCCTCTGGGCATCCCTGCCCGCGGCGTCCACACTCCCACTGCCCATGCGCGTCCCCCCCTCTCTCTCCTCACCTACGCTCCTCCCGCTCTCCTCTAGGCATCCCTGCCAGCGTCGTCCACACTCCCACTGTGCATGCGCGTCCCCCCCCCTCTCTCTCTCTCCTCTCCTATGCTCCCCCCCCCCCCTCTCACGCCTCGCGACGCGGACGCAGGCAGCGTCTGCTAGCGAGTTTCTTGGTTCAAAAAACTTCCCCATCTCCCGCTAAAGGGAACCACGTGTGGATGCGAAGCAGCGGGGAGATAGTTAGCTGGAGCGGGAGAAACGTCGCCGCTCTCGTTTCGCGGCAGCGGCCCGGGCGCCCATCGCGGCGCTGCACAGGAGAGAGAATGAGGCGCGCTCCGTCATTTTTATACCGCGGAACTACCATGGTGCCCCCAGTGGAGTATGCAGCTGTCGCACCACCTGACGCGCGCCGCTCCGTAGAGGTTTCCTAGAGGAGAGAACGGGGGGGGAACCGTATTAAAGGAGAGGGGACGCTCCGTAGAGTAGAGGAAGCAGGTGAGCGTAGGAGAGAGGGGGGAGAGGACGCGCATGCGCTCTGGGGATGTCGGGTGTGGGCGCCGCTCCGTAGAGTAGAGGATTCCTACAGCAGAGAAAGGCCTGAGCGTAGGAGAGAGGGGGGAGAGGATGCGTATGCGCTGTGGGACGCGGGCGCCGCTCCGTAGAGTAGACGATTCCAAGAGTAGAGAAAGGGGCTGAGCGTAGGAAAGAAGAGATAGGGGGGAGGGGACGCGCATCCGCTGTCGGGGTGTGGGACGCGCTGGCGCTCCGTAGAGTAGAGGGTTCCTAGAGGAGAGAAAGGGGGTGAGTTTAGAAGAGGAGAGAGAGGGGGAGGGGACGTGCATGCGCTGTGGGGGGTGTAGGACGCGGGACGCGAGCGCCGCTCCGTAGTGCAGAGTATTCCTAGAGCAGAGGAAGGGGGGTGAGCGTAGGAGAGGAGAGAGAGTGGGGGGAGGAGACGCGCGTGTGCTGTAGTGGTGTGAGACGTGGGAAAGAGGGACGGACTAATTACTCCTTCGCTACCCAGAGGAGCATGGCGTCGGTATGCTCGCCCGCTGTTGCTGCTAAGCAACCAACAGTTGTTACGTTTTCATGTTGGGCTTCGTCATTCCATCTGCAAGACATTCCACACTTTTTGACATGCAATCATGGTGTCGATAAGCGCAATATTAATTTTCCGAATTATATATGAAACACCCGCTTGTATTACCTCCGAAATACCAATGAGGTGTTCACAGTAGATGCGGACGACTTATACACATTTCTGAAAACGAAGCGAGTGATCTTTTGAAGACTCTGTGCCTGCTTAATAGAAATGTATGTGCTGCTGATGCTATCATCATATAGCATCGGCTCGTGTTGATAGCAAGGTGTAAATCTTTCGTATTGCTATGGGCGCGTGTTTATTTCCATTTTGTCGCACTTCACTAAGAAAGACTGTTACTCGTGTGTACCTTGGCTCGTCACATTACGTGCCGGGCTATTTAGTAACCTTACTACGCGCTGACGGGTTGTGGAGCTTAATTTCGTTTGAATGAATTGCCACATGCATTCTGTCTTTGGGGCATCGAAAGAATGCTTTTTCAGAGGCGCAATTTCCAAGCACGCTGTTTTTCTTATTTTCATTTGACCGGGCTTCATTCACCAGAATTGTTACATTCATGTTTTACGACTCTGTGCAGGGTGTGCCGGATTGTTAAGCACTCATCAACATTATCTTGGCCCTATGTCAGCACGACGCGTACAATGGTAAGGTAGAAGACTGCGCGCATGACGCAAGGGGTTGAGCTGATTCTGGAGCTAACACGGGCACTGCGGTCACGCTGGAATTCTCGTTCACGCAGACATTGAAGAGGGCTTGTTTTAGCGACGATCAGATTATTGACGACCACCGACTGCGCTCGCCGCTATCGCACTGCATTTTATGGGCACCACTTCGCACAGTAAAAAGTTCAGCATACACCAACTTGAGTTTTACGTTATTCCCCTTCGCAACCAATCGATGATGTAAGAATCGTGCGATGGTGTTTTCCACATCACCTGCAACGCCAGAATGTACAGCCTTGCGGACAGAAAAGTAAAATTAGGCCGTCTCCAACCAAGATGAAAATGCCTGTCTGCCTCTACCGCCCCCCCCCCTTAACCGGGGCAGACCATGGCCGGCCTTCACTTCCTACTCCTAGCGGCGAATGAGATCTGCAACTCGCCATTAGGTATGTGGACGGTGCTAACGGAGGTGTTTCTAACAATATAGACAATTCAGTTTTCGAAGTACGCATCGCAATTTGAGGAAAATTCTGGCATAGCTATATTTTGCCCAGAACTCGACTGGTCTTTTTGATTACGGCTACCTTATTTTCTGCCGGTTTTCCTTGCTGAATTTATTGCAATAATATTATATTTCCGCAAGTTAAGTAGATGCATTACAGGAGTTGCAGTTATCACTGATTCTTTATCTTTGTGTTCCTCTCTTTCTGCATCTCTCGGCACGCCTATGAGCTAAAGCTGTTTAAATTGTCAGTTCCCACTCATATTCAATGCATTCATTTGATCTGGGTACCTGGGCACAAAAGTTTGTTGCTAAATGAAATGGTTGATTCTCTAGCAAAGGCGTCGCTTTTGGCACCGATCGTTCGCGTTTTTCCACTAACGGCACACATCACGAAGGAAAGATTTCACTCTGTAAGACTAAGAAAATGTTTATCGAATCCAGTATTGACTGCTTCTATGGAGTACAGGCACCTCTTACATGCCTGGTGCAGCGATTTATCCAAGTCAAGAACGATGGACGTGGCCGTACCAAACTTTCGTTGCCGCGTTACCTCCCTAAACTTCTACTTGCATAGAGCAGGTTTAGGGTCTTCCCCTATGTGCATCTTCTGTAATTAGGAGGAAACTATTGGCCATTTCTTCTTATCCTGTCGCCGGTACATGACATTGCGGGAAAAGAATAATAGTACCACCTCTTCGAAAGCTGGGAGTGGAAGTATCAGAACCTGTTATTCTATCTTTTGGGGCCGCTACACCGGGGTACAGCCATATGGATGTTTTCTTCGCCATTGAGGAATTCATCAGCGAGACTAAAAGAGTATGCAGCTAAAGTTTTGCTTTGAACTATTCATTATCACTAACTGCTACTTCAAAGCAATGTATTAATATAGCGTCTGCGTGTAATGAACTGCAGATATCATTGGATAAATTCACCCATTAATCGGCTAATCCCCTCTATTGGGTATGAACCATGTCCGGATGAAAACAACAACTACTGCATCCAGGTAATGTCTATCAGATTCGAGTGAGAGGTTGCGTGCCGCTTAGTATATCATATGGTTGCAGAATAGAAAGTTATCAGAATTTTCTTTACATTTCTTCTTTTTTCCTGTTCTGCAGAAAGCATGCCACACTCTACAGATGACATATGCAGAATGCCACCGGCTCCGGTGGTCTGACCGCCTTTTGGCAAAGTTAATACGAGATAATTTAAAAACGTCGAACTATAACGTGTCAATAGTGAAGCGTTATCGACGCGGTCTGCTTATTTTTAGAATAAACAGGCAAGTTGTTTTTTTATAGTTGCACTTCTAGACCACAAAAAAAACAATATATACCAAATCCGCCATTCTTTAGGTTCACCTGTAGGCGATTTTAACGTAGCGTCGCTATAATACACGTTATTTAGCCATGTTCAAGTCACTCATCCAAGAGAACCATCACTTGATGCATACGCATTATTACGTACAGTACTCACGGATTGAAACTGGACTATGTAGGATTAAGCAACATATACTTTCGTTTCCACCGTCTTAAAGGGGCCATGACACCCAATTTTCGATCATAATCTGTGTTATGTGGATCAATGCTTCTTCATTCACAAAGAAGCTGGAGAAATTTTACGCATTCGGTCGAGTAATTAATTATAATTGAATTTTTTCACAGACACGTGAGCTGCCTGAGAGTCCGGAACACTGGCGCACTCGCGAGTCATGACGTCACAAACAACTAGCTGTGCGAGCGTCTGTATTCCGGCGAACGATACTGTTCCGTGGTCAGCTGCGCGTGGAATCGAGATAATTTAACTTCCTTCAACTTGGCACTGAAATTAAACGATTTGCATCGCCTGAAACTTTGGTAGAAGACGACGGCTCTACTCCCTCCATCACGTGACGTTACATGCGCCATGGCAAGATGGCGGTCCCCGGCGATGGGCGGAGATTACAGCCGGTGATTTCTAGGGCTTGTTTTGCACTGCAATATTCTTCTACGGCCCACTTTTCTAATCTGTGTTGGCATGGTAGACCCTCTACAACTGGTTTTCGTTGAAAAATACCAATTGTTGGGTGACCGTGTCATGGCCCCTCTAAGTTCTGATTATATCGGCGTTATTTAAACGCAAACGCGGAGATCAGAGCCAATATTATCTTTAGCGGCCAGATGCATCGCGACATAACGTAGTTACTTCGAGCAATTGCGCATACCGATCGTCACACTAAAAGTTTTGATTGCGCGTTTGAATCCGTGAGTACTGCAGACGTGATGTCACCTATAGCATCACCAGTCCTGTCGAGACTATACCGAAATGTAGAGTGGAAAAATTGTTTCAGCTGCATGCCTAAACACTATTTATACATCTCCTAAAGAAAAGCGTCTCATGTGAAAAAATGTTCTGATGCTATGGTGCAATGAAAAAAATCCACAAAAATCTTGCGATTGACGTAGCATCACGAAAATCAGTCGACCAATAGCAAAAGTCACGATAAAACATAAGATTCCACCACAGGCGCGTTCCTTCTAGTGACTAGCGCAGGCTAGAATGAACGCGTTCAAAAGTCCTCAGCTAGCATAACCTGAGGCTTGATAAAAAAGGTACATTGGGGAAGGCTGTCACGTTTTTTTTGTATTGCTGAAGCATGAAGAATAAATATCGCTGCATCAAAATGACCTTACGCTGTAGAATATTTCTTGCATAATATGTACTGTAAAATAAATTGTCGCACTGTTGCGAAGTTGAGAACCTGAAGTTGCTAGGCGGGAAATGAAGACTGAGCTTTTGATTGCGTGACCTTGTACCCAGAAAGGAAAGCGAAACTCACAGTAGTTGTGTAACGACAGCGGAAAGCGCAGTTCAGGGTTGCCGAAATCAAATCTAAGGGTCAAACGTGTTGGCTGGTATGAATGCTTCATACACATCTCTGCTTAACCTCATACAGTCGCGTCAGCTTCAGAATGTACACGCCTTTTCGCACTGGTCTAGCAATCAAATTATAACCATCGACCACATTCGACAATGTTCTAATACGTAGAGGTGCCGCTTGCACCGAGCGATAACACCACGAGTTTTAATCACTGAAGCACCTTCGATTTTCAACATGACAGGTCAAATACCTAATTACAATGCTTTAAAGATGAAAAAAGTGTTTAAAATGCAACCAGAGAAGAAATGTCCTAACACAGACCACGAAACGCAAAATGTGTAGTCTCTACAGTTGCACCAGTCCTCGTGAGGAACATTCGCTGTAGTACTTACGTCATAATCACAGCAAAAGCAAGCAACACAAATATAGCACGCAGGTTTCGCATTGCAAGGTCGCAGCCTGTGCTCTTCACGGCACTGCAAATTTACTTCACGTATTAACTATCGAAACTATATATTAGGCTGATGCTGACGTAGGCCTCTGACATCATTATATGCTAATTCCGCCTTTTACGGTGCCTGCATTGTGAAGTCATCTCACTGACGCATTGTTCTTGCATGCGATGTTTCACACATGAAAAAAGTACACCACTGAATAGCTACTTTTTTGTTCGATATGCCCATAAACAGGGCGGAAAAGTATTATAAAAGGGAGAGCCACGTCACTATACTGAAGCCCTGCCAAAGAAAAGAATTATCAAACAATAGCTCACTGGGAATACCGCCATGACCGTAAAGCACCACGAGGGAGCAGCTTCGGAGGAGGCTAGTTTGTTGACGCAAGGCGCACGCACCTGTAATTTTAGGTTCAGCAGGAAAAAACAGAAGGAGATAAACAGGAGGATCATGGGAATTCGACTATGCGCACGAAGTGGCGGTGACAGTGGTGGAGGTTGGCTTGTGGTCGCTGGCGCGCTCATGTCTAATATTTATCCTCGATCAGCCCGGAAAGAAAAGGTGGTTGCACTTTCATGCCATCTTCATTGTTTACGCAGATGGCACAGACATAGCACTGCCTTAAATTTGTTTTCACGGGCATCACAGCCACTGTCATCTTCGTCTCCTGCAGCAACACACCGAGGCGCTTTGAATTTTTTGTGCGCGAATCGCACCAGACTCTCCAGTGAATGCCTGTAATTCGCACTTTTATTATTGCCACGAGCATAATAGCTTGTATTACGTGGTATCGTTGCCGGCAGAATTGTATGTGCCGCTGTCGGAAAGACGATCAAAATAAGCACGCGAAAAAGGACGATGAGTTCACTTTGCCAGTGATCAGACCAGCCTGACGTTCTGCTGACCTCCAGTTGCAGATTTCTGTCACATTGTAACGTACCATTTACTGGTGGAGGTGCGGGGTTGCATCCTATGCACTGCGAACAACACGAAGATCCCGAAATAAGTAGCGACGCCTTGGAAGACCCAGGTGACCTTCGGCGCAGTCGGCACAATGAGACCTGTCGCCTCAGTTCGGGCCTCTTCCAGGACGCTCCAGAAGCATGACAAGCGCAACAACGGCAACCCAAACTCCGCAGACCGTGACACTGCCTGATCCATGGCTTTTCAACGCCCTTCGAACCCCAAAGCTGTTCTATGGCGAATACGAGCGAGTCGCCGTCGCCAACGAATGGGAGGACCGTCGGAAGCTCGCGTACGTCTACTTTAACCTCGAGGATCAAGCACGTATTTTGTATGAGAACAATGAGGCTGCCTTGACAACCTGGCCGGTTTTGTACTCAGCTGCAGAACACGTACGGAAGTCCCGACCGAAAAGAACAAGCGGAGCGTCTCCTCAATTCTAGGAATCAAAGACCGGACGAAAGTGTTGCGATGTTCGTTGAGGAGATGTCTCGGCTGTTCCGCTGAGCTGAACCCACAATGGCGGAAGAGAAGAAGGTACGCTTCCTGATGCGGGATGTAATAGAGCAGCTGTTTGCACGACTCTTGCGCAACACACCTGGTAACGTAGCGGAATTCCTCCGTGAAGCTACAATGATTGAGCGAATGCTAAGGCAGCGGTATTCGCAGTATGAGCGGCCGAACAACCTCGCATGCCTTTCATCATCGGCGGCAACACACTACGTCACGACCGTCAGAGACCTCATAGAGCTTTTGCTCAGCATTCTACTTGAGGAGCTGCAAGAGCTTCACGCCGTGTCTCCCCAGCCTGAAGTAGCTGCCCTAACCGCGAAGAGGTTCGGCAGCTGCTGCAAGCATTGGTGACCCCGTAACCTGAAGCTCTTCTTCTCAAGTACACGGAAGCTGTACGCACTCCTGCGCCTGCGGTTAGCTATTCCTCCCGACCGTCCACCCTGCCGGCGACGTAGTACCCATCGGTCCCGTCGCGTTGCGAGAACGAGCGAGTTAATGCGCGGAAGTCCAGTGTATGGCGCGATCCTGACAATCAGCCCCTTTTCTACCATCGTGGTGAGCCAGGTCACATGTACCGCGAATGTTCGTACCGACGCATGGGTTTTGGGCCAGATGCCCGTCGACGTCGTGGCGGTGAACGGCCCCGCACTATTACAGAGTACCTGGAATACCTGGAGGTATTTAGTCCTCGAGCTTTCACCGACGCCACTCTCGCTCGCCATCTACTCGACGTTCCACATTACCAGGTCAACACTCAACCTTCGCCGATGTCGTTGTGGGACAATCACCTAGGTTCGCAAGCCCACGCCGGGTAAACTAGGAACAGTGACCTCCGGGGGCAGGACCGCTGCTGAACGATCCTTAAAACATCCTCCCCCGACCAGTCCGCCGACCCCTGACGTTTCCTTTTCAACGACATCTCCAATTGACGACAAACGCGTTTCTGCCGACATTTCTATTCTTGTCGACAATCATCCCGTAATTGCTGTGGTGGACAGTGGCCCCGACTACTCCGTTATGAGCGCTGAGCTCGTCGCTGAACTGAGTAAGGTGATTACTCCTTGGCGGCATGCACCGAACCTCCGGTCAGCAGGAGGTCACCTCTTGACACCGATCGGGAGATGCACTGCCAGATTGCAAATTCGTGAGTCAACGTTCGTCGCTTCTTTCATCGTGTTGCGGGAATGTTACCGGAAAGTCATCCTCGGCATGGATTTTCTGCGCAAGCACGGAACCGTTATTGACCTTCGAGAATTGCTCGTAACGTTTGCCGACGACCATGCCCAGAAGCCGAGAGATACCGATATGCAGAAAACAGCACTGTTTATTGTCGACGACGCCATCGCACATCCGCCACGAACCAGTATGTTCGTAACTAAAGAGCGACATAGATGATAGTAGTAGCGGTATCTCCGAAGAAAACCTGTCGGTGCTCTTGGCTCGGCGAATCTGCGTCGCCCGCGGCATAATCCATTTGAAACACAGGATGGCTGGGCTCATGGATACGAATTTCAGCGGCGAATACCAGCGTTTGTCAAAGCGAACGGCGATCGCTCGCTTCGAGGCCATTGGCAAACGAAGCATGTTCGACGATTGCTACGATTTCCGCAGCCGTACAAGGTGACGCCGCGGTGTCCAATACTGTTGACGTCAATTGGAAGCTTTCGTGTGCGCAGAAGGAGCGAATACCCAGTATTTTACGAATTTTCAGTGACTGCTTCGCGTCCACTTCAAAAACAAACCACCAGGCCTGCGCGGAACGCGCAGCACAGTCACAGCGAAAGCTGGAAGAGCGGCGTTTCTAGAGCCTTTTTTAAACACTATTGGGACAACTACTACAAGCACACTTGCATGGTATTCACTAAGCCATAAATCATCACAATTTTTGTGTTGTGGGCAAGCGTACACTGCGCAAGCGTACACTGTGCCAGAAGAAAATCCGCGCTCCTGATTGCGCGTGTAATGACGACGGCGTAATATATTTGCAAACCATCACCACGTTAAACATTCGGTCCGGAGCAGCGATGACGCTACTCGCTAGCTGCCTACTACTGCGTCAAATCCGTCGAGCAGGCTCGGTACATACTACCTCGGAGTGCCGTTCAGTTCATACCTCAATTATAGTTTACGAACTTTTCTGCAGCACGCACAGGATTTCGCAAAGCATCGTTCATGCACGGTAACGGAGCTTAAATATAACCTACCACACCGCGGCAAATAATTAGGTGGCGAGATTCCATGGTTTGGGACATTATTCCCATTTCCATTCAAGACTAATTCTCTGTCCGAAAGTGTCTTCTTAAATGGCTATGTTTAATATTGTGGTAACACCCTGCAAAGTATTTTCTTTGGTAACACTTTGCAAAGGTTTTTTTTTTGTTAGCATTTTGATGAGGTTTTAGTTAATATGCACTCTGTACGCCTGTTTTGTTTCCCATATGAAGATAAGTAACATTTTCATAAGTTTTTAAGTTTTTCACTCTCTTGGCGCTGCGGTTCATAGTTGTTGCTCATTTGTCGCTGGCTTCCGATGATCTGAGCATTGCTGTTTTTTTTTCTTGATTTTTTGCTTTTTTTGTTCTTTTGTTTTGTTCGGTTTCCATTGTCTTTATATTTCGTTTACAGTACCTTTTCATGTCTATTCCCGTAACCGTAGATTCTTGGTGGATTAAAAAGATAAAAAAAAAGTAAATAGATATTATAGAAGTGCACACCTTGTGATTACGCAGTATAAGATTCTGGCGTTTGCTCCAAATGAGGTGTTTTTTTCACGGCTCTGTCAGCGGTACATTTTTTCTAAATGAATCCTGGTTTTGTGCGCATCGTGATGGCGCAATGTGGCATGCCTATATATTGGCTTCGTGTACTGATAATAAAGAGTTGGTAGTCTAGTCTTCGCTCTTTCCTGTCTCCCCCTTTTTCCTTCTGCTTGCGCAGCAAGTCAAGTCTTCAAGTATGAACCAACTAGTCTGCAAAAAAAATTACACCATCTCCCACTAAAGGGAACCATGAGGGGATGCGAAGCAGCATTGGGGATGCACACCAAGTTTCCGTTTACGTTCACTCGGCCGTCGAAGCCAAGCGTCGGCGTCGAGCTACCGCTTCCGCTACAGAGAGACAACGCGAGTCTACGGCGAGGGTAGCGAGGCTTTCGAGACAACTGCAGCGACTGGGAACCGACGGAGCGACCGCACGATGCATGGGAGACTTTGTCGACCGAGCGCACGTGCTTATATGAAATGGGGGCAGGGAGAGGAGGGAGTGGGTTGACAGGCTGCAGCGCGGGCGGATGAGAGGAGAGAAGGCGACCGAACACCTGCGTAAATGCCCGCGTAAAGGAGGAGAGTGCGCGGATGCAGCGTGGGGGAGGAGGAGAAAAGGCGACTGAACACATGCGTAAAGGAGGAGAGTGGGAGAGAGATTAGGCGCATGCGCAGTAAGGGTGGTCAGGACGCACACCGCCACCGGATTGGACACCACCACCGCATCTAAAAAGTATTGCTAAACGTGCTCTCGCGTGTTTAATATATCATACTAATTGTCGCGATTAAACGTCTCGAAACCAGGATATCATTATGAGGGACGCTGTAGTGGAAGGCTACGGAAATTTGGACCACCTGTGGTTCTTTAAGATCCACCTGAATCTAAGTATATGAGCCTCAAGCATTTTCGCCTCCATGAACAATGCGGCCGGCGCAGCCGGGATTCCATCCCGCGACTTTCGGGTAGTTTGCACATTTGGACCCGACGTAGCCAATAGCTCCGCTCTCTCCTTTGTGCGACCGTACTCGGGAGGAGCGCCCGAGTTGGCATCATGCAGAAAGTACCGGCATGGCGCAAGGCGTCAGCCAGCACGTTTGAGCTCCATTTTCGGTAGCACACACTTTAATGCTGCAAATTTCATGGGCTCATGCACCCGAATTTTACCTGCCGAATTTCACATTGCAACGCGTTCCTTGGACGTGCTGACAGCAAACATAATTTTGGAGACAGAGCTTGTGCAAAGAAACGCTACTGAACTTTGAAATAAAAAAAAACATAATTTTGGAGACAGAGCTTGTGCAAAGAAACGCTACTGTACTTTGAAATAAAAAAAACAGTAAGAGCAGACGACAGATATGGCGTACTCCTTCGTACTTCCCTCACCCAGTTACGTGTCAGTCTGGTTTGTGTGGTTGCAATCAAAGCTGAGCTTACATTTGCCGTACCGGTGCTGGGCAGCACATGATGGCGTTTTTGCCGCAAGTGGCTGCCGCAGTTACGAACGCTGTGCTTCGCGTAGTTCATTCGACAGCGCCACCTGTGTCAGTTTCCCTGAAATCGAAATTGTGATACACAGAATGGCGCCTTTTTCGCACATCTAAGAAACACTAAACGCATTGGATGGTTGGTGGAACTTTATTTATGGTCCTGAGAAACTCGACTAGCGCAGCAGTGGGCTTCTCCCACGTTGGGAGGGGCACGCATTAATTTTTTTTAAATTGCTCACACTGAGTGCATCGCAAGCGTGCGGAATGTATTCTTTATTTCCAAGCAATCAAAATGCCATGCACGTGCACAGCACATGCCTCAATTCCGGCAGCTTATGCACTACACGGCTTATGCACGACACTGCGGTCGGCGAGGAAGCCCACATTGGAGTCAAATTAAAATTTCAAACGCTTTGCTCTCGCCGCTTTCACTTGTGCTACAGCAGCCATAAAAACTCACAGCAAAGAAATATCCGATAAAACGACATTCTTATTTGCGGGTCAGGGACCGTTAAACGATTCGCACTTGAGATGGCCTTATGGCTCGCGTGAGCGCCTAAGCAATGTAAGCGCCTAGTCGTCCGGTAACATCATAAAATGGTCCTCCGTGGACACAGCAGACAGGCTTCCGGAGAGCGAAGTGGGGAATGGCGTCCGGCAGTCTGAAGCAGTAGTTGTCATTGAGAAGAGAAGAAATCGTAGAGAGGAAAGGCAGGGAGGTCAACCAGTCCTAGAGAATGTTGCGATTGGATGCAGTGGCGTGAAGGGTCGGCTCTTTATCCTCCGCTTGCGACGTCAATCGCGATGCCCGTGAGTGCGAGTTAGTCATGTCCGAGGATGAAGGGCACGGGAAACGCCAGAAATGTGCACAAAGCTGTTACGGCTAACGCGATTGTCCCAGTGCACAATCAAGCGCAGGGCGCCACACGAGGTAACAGTGCCGCTCACAAAATTAAAGCCAGTGTCGCAGGCTCTATTGCAGATAGAGCGGCGGTGCGAATCAGCCATCACATCTTCGCCGAACAGCAAGACAGGAGCCCCGCATGCAGCAGCGCCGCAAACTCTCGACCAGTCATCGTTAACTGCGCCACCATCGCAGGTAGATCAAATTCAATGCGACATGCCATGAGATCCAGATGCCGGGATTCAGCATCACGCTCTCGTAGTGCTGCGGCCAGCGAGGTGTCGATCACCGGCTAACCAAGCGCAGGGTGCCGTGAACGTCGCCCACGATGAGGGTGGGCCAGTGAGCGTGTCTGTAACTGCACATAAGCATGTTGTCTACAGTGAGTCGTACACATTCTAAGTCATGTTGGGGGAAATTGTGGGACAGAAAGCGTGCGTGTGCAAGGACCTAGGCAAAATGGCTCCGGAGCGGCGACTCGGGAACTAAACTGGCTCGAGAGAGAGGCCAGCGAGCGAGAGCACACATTGGAAGGATTAGAAAACACCTACTCAACGCGTGTATGCAACAGCTAAAGAAACGCCATGTTGGCTGGAATAGGGCTTCAAGACTGTCAAGATGGAAATGCTACAGCACATACCGGATCGCGAGATAAAAATAACTCCCTGCCTTCTACAACCCTGTGCGTCGTCTGCTACGGAGCAAGATCGACGGCACCGCGCGCGTAATTGTAAAGCAGTCGCTGGCTTAATAGCTTAAGATTCCTATATACTTCTTGTGTGTTTGCACAAGCTTACTTTTTTTTCAATGTGATAGGCTTACTTTTTAATTATTATTTTTTTTTTTGCAAACCTGCACTCTCGTGAGTTCGCGCATGTTCGAACACGGGATTACGTGCCAGTTTTCCACCATGAGGCCCAGCGACGTCACATCGGAACGCGATCCTTTGTTGCCGAAAGAGCCTTGTGTCGCCTCGTTGGCCACACCACCAAGGAACCTCCGCAAGAACAAGAGCGACCACATCCTGAACAGCAATTCACGCAACATGATCTTCCACTGCACAATGATCTTCCATGATCTTCCAGTGAGCACATTCAACCAATCATCATCCAGCTGGGTGAAGATGACACTGAAGAAAGCGACTCCGTTTGCGAGCTGTCTGGCATTGAGCCACTCGACGAAGCATAACGGCCTTAACGAAAAAACAGCCCTGATTAGGTCTAGCAAATTTTTTACGGTGGGTTCGCAACAGCCAACCATCCATTCAGTGACCTCTCAAATAAATAATCAGTTCCATTTATGATGTATTCCTTATAATATAAGCTGAATTCTGATAAGCAACGTCGTGCACACATCGTGCTCGGTTTAAGAAGTGGCCTCGAAAAACATTTCGATACTGGCATATCTAAATTGAAACACTATTGTTAACCCTGATTATCGTTGGCGAGCTCAAAATGCTCATTCGGGCAGCTATACACTCGGCTATCTTATCACACTACTGCCGATGATCCGTCGTTTGCGCGCTGAGCGGGCAGGAACGATGGCATCATGTTCTCCGTCGGCGGGATCTCCGGCCGTCCGGTTCATGACGTCACCTGAAGTGCGCGCCTATTGGTGAAGGCTCGTGTGTATCCGCCTTTGAAGGGAAAATGCCGCTGCCTTCTAAAGTTGTACCCGACTATAGCTTAATACGATCGCAATTAGCAAGATTTGAATTACAGTGGTCTTGATAAAGAAGTTCTGAAATATCACGGTCCTCATTAGCGAGCTCCTAACTAGCTTGGTTCTAATTAACAAGGTGCGAATTGGCAAGTTTCCCACTAGTAAGGCCGTAATTAATTTGATCCTAATTAGCGAGATTCTATTCACTTATGACCTTATTAGTATAATATTAATCAGCGTGTATATGACATGACATGGCTTAATTAGCTTTATTTCAGCACAGGTAGACTTAGTTGGCTCGACTAAGCATAAACTAAGATCATGAAGTAGACGAAGAGAGCCAGAGTGCTCACCGGCCGCTGATGAAAGCTTTTTGTCGACTCCGCAAGACATAAGTATAAGCTTAGCCGCTCCGGTGTAAAAATGCTGATACGCGCGTAGTATAGTTAGTAGGCGTAATCACATCCCATCCATCTGAAGCACGAGCACTTGGCTTTTTTAGAGTGAAAGCTGTTATGAGATCACAACAAGAGCCGATTCTGACGCCGTATTTCCCCGCCGCCGCTGCCGGTGTACGTAACCACTATCGCGCAAAATAAAAAAAAACAGTAAAATAACTTAGGACAGAATGGGAATCGAACCCGGGCCCTCTGTGTGGTAGCCCGGTATTCTACCACTGAGTTGCGCCGGTGCTTGACGCTCCGTTGCAAACTGACCCTATGCAAGCTTCATGTCGGGTAAGCAATAGCGTTAAAATCTACAGGGTGTTTCAAGAAATGTGCCCACTATTTTTAAAAAAATCAGGAAAATGCGGTATTTGCTCGCTGTCTTCACAGTTGCTTTTTTCCGTACCGGCAGGCATCTTAACATGATTGAAGACTTGACTTGGAATACTAATTAAGAAAGTTAAATTAATTAACTTTTTAATTTGCGGAGTTAGGCGGTTAAGTTATATGGGAGAATTGAAGTCCTCCATGCAAAAAACCCAGTTCAGCTTTGAGATTTCGAAAAAGCGGCCTCTAGGAATAATTGCGAAGTAATGAAGTTCTCCCAAATTCAGCGGCGAAACCGAAACCAAAACGCGGAAGAGCGCAACTGCCACAGTCGTCTGAGACACCCACAATGAGTGAACGTCATTATTTCAACCATCAACCGACTTCTTGGTGTGAGTGTGTGGGCTGCGCTTGCAGTAGTAGCACGCATGACGCACATACGTTAACGAACGGGGAAGGATTGCATCTCTGTAACCGTTGTCTTGAACAGTGACGTCATTCTAATCGTCTGCTTGTTGCGCTCATTGGTGCTTGGGTTTCGGTTTCGCCGTTGAATTTGCCTGAATTTCATTACGCCACAATAATTAAGAGGCCGCTTTTTCGAACTCTCAAAGCTGAAATGCGTTCTTCGCATAAAGGACGTTAATTCTCCCATTGGACTTAACCACCTAACTCCGCTAATTAAAAAGTTAATTAATTTAACTTTCTTAATTACTGTCCCAAATCATGTCTTCCAACATTTTAAGATGCCGGCCGCTACAGAAAAAGCATATGTGAAGACAGCGAGCGAATATCGCATTTAGCTGATTTTTAAAAAATAGTGGACACATTTCTTGAAACACCCTGTATAATAAAGCGTTTGAGAATAGTAAACTAGCAGGCAGGATTCACACAATACGAATTGCGTAACGAGTGGGACGATGAATGATCCGACCCATTACAAATGCTGACGCGTAATTCATCTTCGTCAGCCACAGCATCAACAGTGTGCACATAATGCCTTACAAGTGTGCAGCGGGTACCACGCTTTTCCCAAGAATGAGGAATAAGCATAGTGGATGCTTCCCTACCACAGAAAATTATGATGATTTATGGCGTAATGGGCACCGTGCAATTGTGCTTGTAGTAGTTGCTCCAAGAGTATTTATCAAAGGCCCTAGAAAGGCCGCTCTGCGAGCTTTCGCTGTGACTGCGCTGCGCATTCAGCGCAGGCCTGGCGGTCTTTTTAGGAGCGAAGCTCCCTTAGGCTCGCACCCCGCCGTCGCCGTTGAAGCTCCCTGCAACATAGATGGGCGTTGGCGCAATAGCAATGAAACGTCGCGCGCGCCAAACGCCGAGTGATTTGGTTCTAGCGCACCAGAAATTCGAGGTTAAAGGGTCATTCCACGCCAACTGTACCAGCCGAGGCGCTCGCCAAAAAATCAATTTCCATCAAAAAAAATCTGAGAAAATTACACTGATATGCACATTAGTTCTAGAGTATTTCCCCAAAATATTTTGAGCGACAAACATTTTGCGCGCACGCGAGCGCCATTTGAACTTAACGAAAAGATGGAAAACTAGGTAGAAAAAAAACTTTCTATAAATCCACCCTTTCCCGCATTCTTTGCATAATTGCTTTGTTTTGTTTTCCGAACATCGTGCTTTTATTACAGGACAGTTTCTTAGCATAGATTTATTTTGACTGCTCAGCTCGTATGTAAAATTGAGTAAATTGTAACCTTTTCAGGAATTTTTCCCCAAAAAATGGTTGTAGACTAAATGCAAAAAATATTTTTATGCAACATTCAATAACATATACTATCTCCTAAAATTTTTGTTTCTTGCTGCGTGCGGCGCGTAGCTTCTAAAGTAAAATCTTCAACTTGGGAAAAACACTACCTTGGCCTATGTTGAGACGTCTGTAAAACCCGAAGGTGGTCTAAGGAAAAATAAGCCGAAAAGTGGATATGATTGAGAAGCATAATACCTTTGCGCACAAAAAGTTTAGTCGAAGTAATTTTTGTTTTAGTCGAGAAAAAAGTTTTTGAATTTGAGTCCCACTACTGCGTTGTATACTTTGCGGCAATACAAATTACTGAATTTGCTGCGTAAAAAATACGAGAAAAAAATTGTGATTGCAGGATATGATTTTCGGTTCCTAGTGTTGGTGTTTTGTTTTGGTATTTTACATTAGAATGTGAGCGTAAACAGAGGCCATATTATGACAATGCCATTGCTTTAGATACCACGATTCCCCCCCCAGAAGGAATTGCGTTACTGATTGCATGCGATTCTGTCAATGAATTGCCTTCAAAATAAAGTCTCAGTGTTCATGTACACCGGGAAGACCGATGTGATCGTGGTCAGGTATAGCGAATGCACACGAAAAACTAAATTCTTCTATTCCGTGGCGGGCGGCACATGAAGTGGCGACACACCGCGGTTTCACGCCTTCCTTACGCCGTTCGGGACCATACGGACGGAAAATGAAAATCAACTTTTTTCGCATTGTTATAGGGCGGTTACAGGCAGCAGACTTTGTTAAAGTAGGAAGAAGTCTGGTAACATGTACTGTGTTTATAGTGGGAGCAACGAGAACATGATATATTCGAGGCGAAAGGCGCCTGCTTTGAGTGGTGCAGCCTTCAGTAATTTTCCTGAGATGTCGTCTGCTCGCATCATCCGTCGTCTAGATGCGTTTTGCAGACAGACGTGCGGCGTTACCATTGTTCACGGAACATTCTTCAGTGGATTCGTCTATTTTATTGATACACCATCAACGTGTGTATGTGAGATGCATTGCTTGTTTTGTGGACGCATTACGGTGCTTAATGCGGAGCAAGTGGCGAACTGTGAGCATGAACGCGAAACAAAGCCATGGACGAAGCAAATGCATCTTGTGAAGGCGGCTGGCATGACGGCTCCCAACCTTTCAATCAAGGCAAGTAGACAAGGACTTCAGTATTTTGTTGCCATAGTTGTCAACTTTCGCTATTTCATTATAAGCGTAATAATTTGACGAAGTCGGCCGAAATTCACATAGCTTGATTATTTGTCATAAATCATAGCTAGTTACTTATATAGCAGTCACCTGCATAGCAGAGTATTACTTCTTCCAATTCGGAAAAGACTAATATGACCATGCTAACCCACGGAAAGCAAATAGCGTTACTGGCTGCGCGGATCCCATTTGCATCAAAGCTATTGTTTCCTTCCCTTTCACGCAGCCATAAACAAAGAGACATGCATCACGGCTTTTGTAAATTCGCCGAGTTCAATTCCTTCAAGCCGGCACACTTAAACCAAATATAGATTGATCGTAGGTGCTGGTAATGTTTCAAGGAGAAGCTGCGGAAATGTTCACCTGTCATACTTAATTGAAACTTGGTTTTCTTTGTTCTCAATTTCGTTATACAGACGGAAGCCTCCTGCCATGCTCTCTAGGACCCAATGACTGCCACAGAACACCCCAAACAAAGAATCAATACTTAATCAGCGTGAAAGACCTGAGTGATATTGACCTCCGCCTCCTGCCCCCGTTCGAAGCAGAAGCAACAAATAATGACAGTTTGTGGTCACCACTACCACGTCTATGTTTTTATTTATTTTATTTTGTTACATATTGGCGGCCTTCGATGAAGGCCTTAGGCAGGAGTGGGGCATAGATACATAACGCAACAACACAACACAAGCTCGAAGAAAAAAAAGAAAGAAAAATGAAGTACATAAACTAATATTCTGCGAAGCAACACATTGGTAAAATAGGCAAAACAACAAAATGGAACAAATTGTATGGCAGTCAGCACTCACATAGCACAAAGTACTCACATTATAAATACTTACATAGCACAAAGCACACACAAGTACTGACCTTGTACTCGCATAGCTCAGAAAAGAAGAAAAAAAAGTTTCACCATTTATTCGAACACTGCAAAGTGAAAGCGATGGCAATGGAATACATGACGTTACATGACGCTTCAAGCGTAGTGTCGCTTACGGAGCTACATTTCTTATCGCCTGCAGAAAAGAATGAATGTTGGGATGTTCTACCGCATCAGCAGATGAGGCGTTCTACTCGACGATTGTCCGAGGAAAGAAAGAGTACATAAACGTGTTTGTTCTGCATTTCAGCTCGGCCACCTTTTTTTGTGGGAATAGACCGAGTAGAGCGGCTAATGGCAGGTGCTATGAATTCGGTTGGATGAACCCGCAACGTTCTGTGATAAAACAAATAAAAAAGCTTTAGCCTGTCGTGATAGCGCCTTGTTTCAAGTTTCTCTAGTTCTGCTTTCTGTAGGAGGTGCGAGGGGTATGTTTTCCAACTATAACTGTTATAAATGAACGTGACAGATTTTCTTTGGACACTTTCCAGTTTCACTATATTACAGGCTGTCCAGGGATCCCAGGCCGCCGCTGCATACTCCAATATGGACCTAATAAACATGCTGTAGGCTAATAATTTTATTTCCCTTGTTGAGTGACCCAGCGTGCGCCGAAGGTATCCTAGTTTTCTGTAGGCTTTTTTAGCAGTAAACATTACATGTTCATTCCAGCGCTAATCGGAGGTTATCATTACTCCTAAATACTTATAGCTGTGCACTAAGCTTAAAGGTTGGTTATTGATTAAATATGTGATTTCGAGTGGTTGCTTCTTGCGAGTTATGGTCATTGCTACCATTTTTTTACTATTACGTGTCATCTGCCAGGTACAACACCAGCTTCCAATTGTATTTATTGCTTGATTTAGTAGGACCTGATCATTAGGGCTAGAAAGTTCCTAGTATACTGCACAGTCATCTGCGAACAGCCGAATTTGGACGCCTATGTTCTGAACAATGTCGTTAATGAATAGCAGGAAAAATAAAGGACCGGGAACGGAGCCCTCCGGAACACCAAATGCCACCAGCGCTGAAGGAGAAGGTGTGCCATTAATGACTACACATTGCCGCCTTGACGAGAGGTACGCAGCAATCCAGGCCAAAAGGCGATCATTTTTAAATGCGAATGCATTTCTTAGTCGGGCTATGTCAGGCGGCGTTGTCCGGCGTTGGCCGCGGGGAGGAGGATAGGTTGAGGAGGTGTCCGCGCGCCGGCAGGTGTTATCTCTCCGCTCTCACTCTCTCTCCCATAGCAAAAGCTGCGGGCGCGAGCGCTTATCCTCGCCCCTAGCAAAGTGGAGAGGAGGAGCGCTCTGGCGCGTGAGGGCGCTCGCATCGCGGGAGCTCAGCGGAGCTACCGCGTTAAAAAAAAAAAAAAAAAAAAAAAAAAAAAAAAAAAAAAAAAAAAAAAAAACAGGCGCTGCGCCGTGCTCCCGACCGGGCTGCAGAAATTAGGCGCCTTTTTCCTTCTTCGAACCACAACCACCATATATAAATGGAGTGAAGCGCGCGCGTAATGCATTCGCATTTCCTCACGATTTCCCTTCGGGGAGGTGGGGGCATTTTTTTAGAATGGGCTTCAATTTTAGTATAAGCTTGGAAAGAGATACCCGGTCAAAGGCTTTTTCGAAGTTTAAAAATATTATATCTACCTGATTATGTCTGTCTAACGCTAAAGCAATGTCATGTATTGTTAAGACTAGTTGAGTTACTGTAGACACCCCTCTACGGAATCCGTGTTGCCGATCGTCAATTAAAATTATTGCTCTCAACAAAGGAAGATATGTGCTTGAATATAATATGTTCAAACAGCTTTACTGAAGTACATAAAATTTTTATTGGCCTGTATGAAGAAGGTGATGAATGGCCGTCTGATTTAGGTATGGGGGCAATTTTAGCAAATCTCCAGTCATCTGGAAGTTCCGCACGAACCAGTGATTTGTGATATAGCAGAGTTAAATACTTGGCGCACCATTCAGCATATCGCACAAGAAACGCATTTGGTATTTCATCAATACCAGTAGATTTCTTGGTGTCTAAATAAAGAAGCAACGTCAGGACGCCCTCCTCGCTAACGGATATGTCATCAATAGGCGATATTTTTTCGAGAAGCGAAACTTTTGGAGCACTGGCAATAACCTGAGTGAACACAGAACAGAAATATGTGTTAAGTATTTGAGCTATTTCAAACTTGTCGTCGAGTACTGCGTCACCGGCGGATAGACGCGGCAGCGACTTTTTTTTTGCGGTGACAAGTATCGCCAGAACTTATCAGGGGATGAAAGAAGAAAGCTTTTTAGTCTCACGTTCTGAAAGTGCTCTTTTGCTTTTTTGATGCCGTTTCCTAGCGTAGCGCGCAGCTCGGTAATCTTTTCTGCGTTAGCGCTTGTTGGATGAAGTTTGTGCCTAGTTCTCGCCTTTTTAAGTTTACGCCCCATACGAACAAGGTCCTTCGTCAGCCAAGGGTTACAGCTGCGCACAATCTTTAGTTTTTTTGGTACGAACTGCGCAATGCACCAAAAAAACCAGTTCCTTAAAGAAAGAAACGCCACATTTGTTCAACGGAGACACCAGTTGATTCGTACGTGCTGAAATAAATGTGAAAAAGTATTCATCGCTTCGTGCTTCGAAGTGGTGTTGCAACCCATTTCTCGAGCACAAGAAGAATCGTCGTGGAGTGGTGAGAATCCCAATGACTTTAGCAGACCGCAATGCTTCTCTTTTTGATTCGTGAAGACACACTGTGCCAAACATGCTATCGAAGGTGTTACGAGCAGCGAACCACAACAGCTATTGACGCTTTCCTCCCAGAACATCACGTCTACGATACGCAAGACAACCAAGAAAATCCAGGTGCCCCGCACGTTCTGATTCCTGGCAATGCGAACGCAGCCCTGGCAACCATTGGTGAAAATCCAGTTAACACAAAGCGAAGACAGAAGGAAAGAGCATCGTATGTAAAAAAAAAAGTTAAGAAAATTGATAAGAACTTGGAGAACAATTTCCGCGCACCTTGGCTTGGATGACCCCTGCAGAATGAGGACACGGATGTCACTGAAGAGTATAGCCTTATCGACTTCGTATCATTAATGGATGAAGTCAGGCGTAAGTTTGCACTGGAGAGAAATCGCGCAAAGAGAATACAAACACTGACATTGGCACCCGCAACGTGGCCACGCAATAAAATTATTAAGTTCTTTGGCGCATCTCAGCGAGAGGCACGTAAGGCAATGAAATTGAGGACTGAACGTGGAATACTCAGTATGCCACAAAAGAAGAAAGGTCGGCCAATTGCAGAAGAATTAAGGACTTCGGTCCAATAGTTTTTTGAAGATGACAGCATTTCACACTGCCTGCCCGGAATGAAAGATGTACTGAGAGGATATCAAAAGCGCATATTGCTAATGAATCTTAAGGAGCTACATGAAGCTTGGAAGAAGAACTATCAAGTTACCTGCGGCTTCTCAACATTTGCAGGCCTGCGTCCATCGCATTGTGTTTTAGCAGGCGGCCCAGGTACGCACGCAATTTGTGTTTGTGTTACTCACCAAAACTTTAAGATGATGCCGCGCGGCTCTGGAATCCAGAATACACAAGATCTGCTGCCAAAGACAGTGTGCTCTCTAGACAATGAGAAGTGCGTGCTTGGCAAATGTGACAATTGCCCGGGCATGGCCTACACTGAAGAAATGATAAAGAACTTGCTTCAGGAGACAGATAACAACGGGAGCTTGAAGATGCAGCAGTGGGTAAGTGGAGCGCGCTTCCCTCTCGCGACACTTGTTTTGCCTGAAAATGAATTTTATGAAAGATTTTTGGACATGCTAAGTAAAATGAAACATCACCACTTTGTATCTAAGCGACAGGCACAGTACCTCCGAGAACTAAAGGAAAAAAGTCACAGTTTCACCACAAGGCGAAGCAATGAATGCGATAGCAACAAATTGGAATGTCAAGCGACTAATGGCAAGCAGGTCAAAACGTGCAGCGCGCTGCTCACGCACACATGACGCACGAAAACAACACGCACAGGACGACAGCGAACTAAAAACATGCACAGCTGGACACTTAACGCGCTGCTCAAACAAAAACGACGCACGAAACGTATTCACAGGTAGACACGAGCACGAACTAACAAGTATCACAGTTGTTACTTCGCTTTGTTTGAAAAGCGTGCTCTTTTCGCAAACGGGGGGACTGGAGCGAGCGATGTGACCTTCGCGCGCCCGGTAACCACAACGCTATCGTTCCGCCTAAGCCCCATTCTCCGCCACCGCGAGATAAGCGCGCGCGCACGGGCATCTACCCAAAGCCCCGCCGAGATGGCGCAACGAGATGGCGCAAAGCCCCGCCGAGCGCGGCCTTTGCGCCATCTCGTTGGTAATGCTAAAAACACGCTGAAAACTCGCTGTATATAAATAGCTCGCCGTTTGAAGGTTGAAGGACGTTCGCCTTCGTGGCTGAATGGTTAGCGCTGCAGAGCGAGAGGTGCCTGGTTCGATGCCGCGCGTCGGAAACATTTTTCTGAATTATTTTTCTTTGAGGTTTTTATAAATATGTAGATACATATACATATACGGGACATGACGGCGACGGCAACGCCGACGGCGAAAACCAGCCGAGAGTGTCCATATAATTGCTATCGCAATAAAAGTGGGCGACACTAAAGCGATCATTCTCATGGACTTCGCGGAAAATTACAGTTCTTTAGTGCAGGATGCGCCCCAGCAGTAACACTGGGTGAACGCACATGCATCGCTGCATCCTGTGGTGGTCTATCATCGACAAACAAGCAACACTTCCCGACAGATTTCGGTCATGTGCTTTAGTGTGATCTCGGACGCGTTAGAGCATGACACGGCCTCTGTCTATGCTTTTCAAGCAGCGGTCCTAGAGATACTAAAACAAGATCTTCCATCTATCAAGACTATTCACTACTTCTCCGATGGCGCGGCTTCGCAATATAAGAACAAGAAGAGCTTCATTAACCTCTGCCACCACAAATCAGATTTTGGTGGAACTTTTTTGCCACATCCCATGGCAAGAGTGCTTGTGACGGCATCGGTGGAACTGTGAAGCGTCTGGCAGCAAAAGCCAGCCTCCAAAGACCCTATGACCAAAAAATACTTTCACCGTACCAACTTTTCACATGGGCGCGGGATAATATTAAAGGTATCAGAACCATCTGGGTGCCCAAGAGGGCTGTCGAAGAAAAAAAGGCAAATCTCTCTTCCAGGTTCACGTGAGCGATTTGTGTGAAGCAAACGCGTCGTTATCACCACTTTAAACCGACATCGACAAGCACGCTTGAAGCAGGACTGACATCCTACTCTTCAACGAAGGCAGTTCGCGTATCCAAAACGTAGGGTCAACAACTAAATAAACTTGACCAACACAAGCAGCTAACGAGACCACGCAATAAAATGCGTAGGAGCAAATGGCTCATACGGGCTTGACATCGCAAAAGGCCTTGTTGTGTGCGTCTCAATAAATACTTTGCCGACAATTGTCATCGCGTCCAGAGTAGGTGGTTACATATATCACATGATTATAGAAATATTCTCAATAAAGGTGTCCATCAACATCATTCACCTAAATTTCGCTCTCTTCACTGCTACTCATAGCCTATATTTCACGTGATCTTTCTCACGTAACGCTTATGAAAGTGATTTGTGCCCACTGTGCCCCTTCACGCATAGGCAGCCGCACACGCGTTCTTCCGGAACCACGGAAATGCGCAATGTGTATTCAGCTTGCTAAGCGTACGTTAAGTATTGTTACGTACAGAGAGCTACAGTGATCGATACTTACACCGTCGAACACAAAGATGTTGCGTAAAATGACACGAGGCGCGATTAGTTACAAGTGCACCTGAGGTGCACAGCATCGGCCAATATGGAGGACAGCAGGCGCACAGGACAGGCCAGTCTTCTTTGTCGCTTTGTGTAGGCAGAATGCCTCACATGGCTTGTGGCTGCTACTTAGCTATATTTAACTACTCATCACTGCTCTTAACTCTCACCGCAGAAACCACCATCGGCATCCCGCTGGTTTGTATTTCCCACCGACATGCTACCAGGTGAAGTCGAAGCACCGAAGTAATACAACACAGCAGTGGAACTCAACTTAAAATTTTTTTCTCGACTAAACAAAAAATGACTTCGACTAAACTTTTTGTGCACAAAGGTATTATGCTTCTCAATCATATCCATTTTTTCGCTTATTTTTCCTTGGACCACCTTAGGGTTCTACAGACGTCTCAACATAGGCCAATGTAGTGATTTTCTCAAGTTGACGATTTTATTTTAGAACCTACGGTCCGCACGCAGGCACAAGAAAAAACTTTAGCAGATAGTACATGTTATTGAACGTTGTATAAAATATTTTTTGCATTTAGTCTATAACCATTTTTTGGAAAAAAATTCCTGAAAACGTTACATTTTACTCAATTTTACCTACGGGCTGAGCAGTCAAAAAGTGAAGCTATGCTAAGAAACTGTTCTATAATGAAAGAACAATGCTCGGAAAGCACAACAAGACAATTATGAAAAGAATGCGTGAAACGATGGATTTATAGCAAATTTTTTTTCGTACCTAGTTTTCCACCTTTTTCATTAAGTTCAAATGGCGCTCACGTGCGCGGAAAATTTTTGTTGCTCAAATTAACTTGGGAAGATACTCGAGAACTAATGCGCATATCTGTGTAACTTTCTCAGATTTTTTATAGAAATTGATTTTTGGCGAGCGCCTCGGCTGGGACAGTAGGTATGGAATGACCCCATAAAGTTATCGTGTTTAAAGCCAGCCACCCATTACAAATGGCACACGTTACTGCGCGTATTCGCTTAAAAACACGTAGTGGATGCATAGCAAGTCCACTAAGTGGATGAAGTACGCACTAGGGACAGGATATCGCTTATCGCGTTCAACACTCTAACAAAAGGGGGAGCGAGAATGGAGCAACGGGCTGCGTTTCTCCTTCGGCTCAGCGATTTTCTCACTTGCAGGCGCTTTACTCGTCGCGCCCTCTTGCGGCAAGCGCCAGAGGAGTAACGTTTCTGCTTGACTGTTCTAGTTTCTCCTCAACACCGTTGTCTTGCGCTCGCGCGCATGCGCACGTCTAGCTACGTCGTGATTCCATGCTGCGGAGAGCCGCGCCGCTCGCCGCCCTCTGCGCTGCGGGTATTATATTTCGCATCCTGTCGCAGACAGGCCATTTTGACGTGTAAACCCAAATGTTCTGGCTACAGGGGTACTAGCCGTACCAAAGAAAAAAAACTATTAGAAGTTCGAATTACAAGGAATGGCAGAGTTGTGGCTCTGGCTACTTCTCTAGAAGCAGCGAACAGATTACTGGTGACAACTACTTTAACGGGAATACCAGTGGAACCACGCGTACCTGCTTCTTACTCGAGAAATGTTGATCGGATAAAGAACGTTCCTTTGGAATACACTGACTCAGAGTTGCTAGATTATTTGAAGGATGCAGGAGTCATCTCAGTTCGTCGGCAATCGTCAACGAAACAGACAGAAAATGGGAAATAGGAACTCGCTTCTAAAAGAACGTTATTTTACACTTTCGATCAGATCGAGCAATGCCAGCAAGGGTGATGCTGGGATTCACAAGTCATCCGGTGACAGAGTTCTTTGGTGTTGTGCAATGCTTTAGATGCCAAAGACATGGACATATTGCGAAATATTGCCGAGGACCAAAAAGATGCAAGATATGCGCAGGTTTTCACACTCATGCAAAGACTGCACGTCACGTCGCCAACCTCTATGTGCTAACTGCGATGGACCACACCCGTCTTCATTCGGAAAGTGTCCCCAGAAAAAGGAAGCAGCGGAGTAGAAGGAAGAAAATCTACAGTATGGAACCGGAAAACGTCACCGACCAGCCGCTAATCTTGACCTAGTGGAGGACACCAGGCCTAAACAGCGCACCCGACGACGTCCGTGGAAGGAGCTACACCATAAAAAAACTATGCCGATGCACTGAAAAGTCCGAAGCCTCTTCCAGGTACATCCCCATCTGAAGTAACACCTTCAAAGGAAAAGCCTACTGCAGCACCTAGACGCCTGAAAGCAAGAAGCACCACAGAACTTCAAGAAGTTTCTACGGGAGGTGTGTTCACAAGTGGCAACATTAGACAAATGCTGGTACCGATGCTGTTTGGCACACTCAAGTACATTATCAGAATGACACCAGGATCTACATCGTTACCAGAAGTCCATGTTCTGCTTGCTATGGAACCACTTCTAGGACACACTAACTTGGCTGCCACCGGTGCTGGTAAATATGAATAGTCGCTTCAAAAATGTCGCGATATTTCACTGGAACGCTAATAGCCTGCGGGGGAAATTGGGAGACTTCCGCAGGCTAGTTTATGAGTGAAAATTTCCCATTCTAGCAAAATCAGAAACCCGCGCAGATTCAGGCTTCAGAATTTCCAACTATGTTGTGTACAGGTCTTGTCGCACTAACAACAAACCTAGCCGAGCAATTCTGTCTGTACGCAAAAACTTAACATGTTGTCTCACAGAGGTATCCACAACAGATGTTCCGGAGTATGTGGCATGCAAGATTCGGTTCGGGAAGCATGAAATTAACATCGTGAGTGTCTATACTGAACCAAGAAAGGCAGTGATTAATACTGACTTGGAACATCTTTTTAACTCTCTGTCCGGGTGGATTATAGTGTGCGGTGACTTCAACGCTCACCACACTCTTTGGGGTGGAACATATTGCAATTCTCGAGGGAAACTCATAGAGAGCATTATGGATTGTTACAATCTATGCACTGCAATTGATGGATCGCCGACCTTTTTTCGCGGACCGTCTTATAGCGCATGTTTAGACGTGACATTTTGAATGGATAGTGGACATTGAGTCACATGGCAGTGACCATCGGCCAATATTAATAAGCCACCCTCTCATGAAGTTTGGTAATCCCAGAAATAGCATATGTGCACGGATCACAAATTGGCCATTATTCAGGCACTTAAATGCAAACAATTTACAGAACTGTGGCGACGTGGAAGCGTTCATCAGTACACTGCTCGCCAACATTGAATCTAGCAGCAAAACACTTCCGATTCCAGCAGGACACACAAGCATAGACGCTGAATATCAACAACTTCGCGCGATTCGCCGAAGAGCTGAGCGTCGATATCGCCGTTCAGGCAGAGTGGATGAGTATACGGAAGCACAAAAGATTTTCTCGGCGATGCGCAGACAACTTGAAAAACTCTCGCAGAAGAAATGGAGACAGTTTTGTGAATCTTTAAGCCCTCATTCATCAGTCTCAAAAGTATGGCAAATATTTCACTCACTGAAATCTCCAGTAACTCACAATCATCCTTTCCGTGCGATAGTATTGGCAACAAATTCGACGGAAGAGATAATGGCTAAGGAATTTTGTGCTTTATTAACACTACCAGCTGATGCAGTGTCCATAAACTTGTTCATTTCAAAGAGCATGCTTTGAAGCGACTAATCAGAGATGCACTCACGGACGAGCACTCATCCCTGGATGTAGAATTCAGCCTAGCTGAATGTTGTACTTAGAACACACAGGAACGATGCATCCGATGCCTGAACATCATCTTTTTTATTCCATGTTCCCACGCGCTCATCCTCATCTACTTTCATATACAACATTTCCCCGGTTGATTAAAAAAAACTATCGCTTGCGTAGGGCATAGTCCCTGAGCTTCAATGGATTTTTTTACGCGTCCGCTCTTCCGTGGTGGATGGCCGGTCACTTTGTCCTGCAGTGAAGATAGCTCTGAACTTGATTCACTGTTGGCTTGTGCTGCTATCTCTTGCCGTGACGTAGGTGGACAGTCGGCATGCTGTTCACTCGCAGGTGCACTACCTAGAAGAGGCTTGTCCGGCAGGGGTAGATTCCAATCCAGGATACCAGGCCGACTGCTTCTCAGCTTCTCTGCGTCTTCTGGGTGTACCGCTTGAAATATGGAAGCGTTCCACACTCGACCGTCTTCCAAAAGAAATGAAGCTGGCCCTCGTTGCTCAATGATCTTCTTCGGTTCCGAAAAGTGAGAGGATATTTTCCCCGTGAACTGACGACTTTCTCACGCGGACGTAGTCACCGACGGCAAAGTGTCTAGTCCGGGCTCCACGACGGCAGTCTGTGTAAATTTTGGAATAAGCTTGGTTTTTTCTGACACGCTGACGCAGCCGTTTCATCGACTCTGCTGGATTTTCGTGAAATGACGGATCCGATAATCCAATGATGCGTAATCGTGTTCGTGGCAGTCGTCCGTGCAGGAGAACGGCGGGTGCAACTCCCGTTGTGGCATGAGGTGTGCAGTGGTAGACGCCGAAATAGTCCGTCACGGCGACACGTATATCACGCCACTCGTATACTGTCATCTTCCATCTGGACAACAGACTTGAGCAATCTGTTGAACCTTTCTACGAGCCCGTTTGCTTGCGGGTGGTAAACAGAAGAAAAGCAATGGCGTATGCCATGTTCCCGAAGAAACTCTTCAAATTCAGCCGAGCTGAACTGTGGTCCGTGGTCAGAAACTATTTCACTCGGGTAGGCATCACGAGCCAACACTTGTAGCAGGAAGTTCTTGACCGTCGCTGTAGAAACTTGTCTTGAAAAAAATACTTCTGGCCATTTGCTGTGATAATCAATAAGCGTTACTGCATAACGGCAATTGATGGGAGCTTGCTCAAATGGACCAATAATATCAATGGCAATTTTCTCCCAAGGCTTGGCAGGGAAAGTTACTGGCTGCATGGGGGCTGCAGTTGGCCGTGAAGATTTGTCACATGACTGGCAAACAACACATGTTTTAACCAGTTGCTCAACATGGTCATCCATTCGAGGCCACCAGTACAGCTCTCGCAGTCGGCTTTTCGTGCGACTGATCCACGGGTGTGATTCATGTGCTACTTCCATCAACCGACGAGTAAGGCTACTTGGAACTACGATCCTTTCACCACGGTAAAGCAAGTCGTGCACAATGGATAGCTCTGTACGGACATGAAAATATGGCATTAGCTCCGCTTCCAGAGATTTTTTTCAGGCCGAGATGACAAAACAAAAGTCATGACTTTAACAATTATATTGTAAGATGCACTCGCTGCTTGTAATTCTGCCATGGTTCACACCGGAGAAAGGAGGCAAACAAACTCATCTTCAGCAATCTGATTGGTTTCTCCTGGCAAAGGCAGTCGAGAGAGCGCATCAGCCACGACATTAGCGCTTCCCCTGTGGTAATCTACGGTGTAGTTGTAGCAAAGCAGTCACGCTGACCACCGTGAAATGCGCAATGGCCGATGTCCCACACCCTTAGTTGACAACAACGTGACAAGAGCACTGTGGTCAGTTCGCAAAACGAAGGGGCGACCCCAAAGGTACACGTGCCAATGCTCACAGGCCCAAACACATACTAAAGCTTCACGTTCGCCTGCAGAGTATTTTCTTTCCTGTGGGCTCAAGGTGCGGGAGGCAAAGGAAACCGTCTGT
Organism: Rhipicephalus appendiculatus; assembly: GCA_030522465.1. Lineage (NCBI taxonomy): Eukaryota > Metazoa > Arthropoda > Arachnida > Ixodida > Ixodidae > Rhipicephalus > Rhipicephalus appendiculatus. The sequence continues at coordinate 59,405 of JALIZH010024237.1, forward strand.
GGAATTCCCTTGCTGTCTTGTTGGAGCACAGCGCCTAGTACATATGCAGAGGCATCGGTCGTGACGATGACGGGAAGGGTCGGGTCGAAGAAATGTAGAACCTTGCAAGTTGTCAGCAGAGATTTTAAACGGATGAAACTCTGTTCGGCAGCTGACGTCCAAGCAAATGGTTCGTTGCCTCGAAGCAATGCCCGTCAAGGCTCCACAACATCCGAAAAAAAATTACACCATCTCCCGCTAAAGGGAACCATGTGTAGATGTGAAGCAGCGGGCGCTAATGCTTACACTGGCGGCGGCGTTGACGCTGGCGCTCATCGCAGCGTTACGCAGGAAAGAAAACTGGGGAGGCGCAAAGCAGGGAGTGATGGAGCAGCGTTTCCTACTGGAACATGCCAATCGCTGCTAATGGGCAATGAGAGACAGAAGACTCCGACTGGACACAGAGACCCGCACTCCGCTTTTAGTTAACGCGCACGCTGGGAATTTTTATTGTTCAACAACGCACAGGAGAAATCTCCCACCAGCACCACCTTGGAGGTCAAGATCCATTGCCATATATACGGGGTGGCCAGTGAACGGTTGTGCAGAGCGAGCAGTCGGTTTTTTCAACCAAGAAACTCGCTAGCAGACGCTGCCTGCGTCGGCGTCGCGAGGCGAGAGGGGGGAGCGTAGGAGAGGAGAGAGAGGGGGGTGACAGGCATGCGCAGTGGGAGTGTGAACGCCGTGGGCAGGGATGCGTAGAGGAGAGAGGGGGGACCGTCAAAGAGGAGAGAGAGGGGGGGACGCGCATGCGCAGTGGGAGTGTAGACGCCGCGGGCAGGGATGCCTAGAGGAGAGAGGGGGGAGTGTAAGAAGGGAGAGAGGAGGGGAGGTGCATGCGCAGTGAGGGTGTGGTTGCCGCGGGGAGGGATGCCTAGAGGAGAGAGAGGGGGGAGAGGAGGTTTTTATTTTTATTTTTTTTAAAGGGTTTGCGCATGCGCAGTAAGGGTGGGCACGCGGCACACCACCACCACCGGATTAAGCTTCGCCATAAGATGCTTCACATCTAAAATGAGGCACGAATTTGGAGTAAAATCCCGCCAGACCAAGCAGGGAACGCAGTTCATTTATGTTTCAAGGCGCCGGGGCATCTTTCATCGCTTGGATAGATGACGCTAGTGGAAAGAGTCCTTTGCCGTTCAATACATGTCCCAAGAACGTGAGTTCCGTGACGTCGAAAACGCACTTCTGGTTGTTTCATGCCCGCTTTAGAAAGTCGTTGCAAAACGGCACGAAGATTTGCAAGATGGTCTTCTCGAGAACGACCGTAGACGATAATTTCGTCTATGTAGAAAAGTACACCTTTGCACCCTTTCAGTATGAAATGTATCATCTGAAATGCTGACGGGGCTGAAGCCAAGCCGAAGCATACTCTCTTAAAGCGAAAAAGCCCATCGCGTGTAATGAAAGTAGTCAGGTCACGACTCTCAGGATCAAGTTATAGTTGATGGTAAGCAGACGCCAAATCCAGCTTCGAGAATCGCTTGGCGCCAGCTAAGCTGTGCAGCAGCTCGTCTGTCTGTGGTAGTGGAAAGCTCTCAACAATTATAGCTTTATTGGGCTCTCGCAGATCAACACACATTCGTATTGAGTCATCCTTTTAGTTGTGAAGCATCTTATGGCGAAGCTTAATCCGGTGGTGGTGGTGGTGTGCCACGTGCCCACCCTTACTGCGCATGCGCAAGCCCTCTAAAAAAAATAAAAATAAAAACCTCCTCTCCCCCTCTCTCTCCTCTAGGCATCCCTCCCCGCGGCAACCACGCCCTCACTGCGCATGCGCCTCCCCCTCCTCTCTCCTCTCTTACACTCCCCCTTCTCTCCTCTAGGCATCCCTGCCCGCGGCGTCTACACTTCCACTGCGCATGCGCGTCCCCCCTCTCTCTCTCCTCTCCTACGCTCCCCCTCTCGCCTCGCGACGCCGACGCAGGCAGCGTCTGCTAGCGAGTTTCTTGGTTGAAAAAACCGACTGCTCGCTGCACAACCGTTCACTGGCCACCTCGTATATATGGCAATGGATCTTGACCTCCAAGGTGGTGCCGGTGGGAGATTTCTCCTGTGCGTTGTTGAACAATAAAAATTCGCAGCGTGCGCGTTAAATAAAAGCGGAGTGCGGGTCTCTGTGTCCAGTCGGAGTCTTCTGTCTCTCATTGCCCATTAGCAGCGATTGGCATGTCCCAGTAGGAAACACTGCTCCATCACTGCCTGCTTTGCGCCTCCCCAGTTTTCTCTCCTGCGCAACGCTGCGATGAGCGCCAGCGTCAACGCCGCCGCCAGTGTAAGCGTTAGCGCCCGCTGCTTCACATCTACACATGGTTCCCTTTAGCGGGAGATGATGTAATTTTTTCCGAACAACCACTATAGGAGAAACCCACTGAGACGCGTCAGCGCGCTCGATTATGTCTTGGGCTTCAAGTTTCTGCAGCTCAGCTGACACCTGCTCACGAAGGGTAAAGGGCAGCCGTCGTAGCTTGCTATCAACGGGTGGAACGGACTCACGAACCTTACCTTTGTGTTTGAATCCCTTGGCAAGTCTGAGCAGTTTGCCAAAGAGATGTTCGTATTCTGAACGTAGCTCAGTTGGCAATATAGGAGTGCTGGAGGTCAATGCAAGGCACTGAAGCGATTTACCTTCAATTTTCATCTGTAGTGCCGCAATGGCGTCTAAGCCCAATACAGTAGTACCTTTAGATACAACATACAGAAGAATGCAAGCACTTCTGTCTTGAAATACAGCTGAAGCAACAAAACATCCTTGAATTCTTATCTTTGACTTGCAGTAGTCGAAAAGCTGCACTGAGGTAGGCTTCAAGAGGCTATTGCTTGCAAAAAAACTGATGATAGAGTTCTTCAGCCAAAATCATGACAGAAGATCCCGTATCAACTAGAAACGAGATAGTGTGACCTTCCGCTTCAACGGATGCGTAAGTGCCCTGCATGTGTCCCTTGATAATGCAAACTGTTTTTCCGCTACACTGTGAGCTAGTGTCGTCATCGTCATCAACTTATCGAACTTTCGCTGAACATTCAGACGACCTGCACATAAAGTCTAAGTGCCCAATCTTCTCGCAGCGATGACTTCTACGCTTACGGGCCTTAAATGCCGGACTGTTTGCAAGGTGATCAGTCGCCCCACAAAGATAACAAGCTAGAAGGTTCGTGGTGCCTTGTACAGGATACTTCAATGCTTTGGCTTTGTACTTATCACATTTTGTACATTCATTTGATTGTTCTGGAGACCGAGAAGAGCTCTGCGCTTTTGTAAAGTGACGAACTGAAGCATCGTCGCAAAACTCTTTAGCTTGGCTCACGGCTTGTTCGTATTGAGTAGCGATTGTAATAGCTCTTGAGAGCGTCAACAAGGAGCCTTCAGAAAATAACCGCTCACGTAACTGATGATTCCTAGTCTTTTAGACGAGCTGATCACGTAACATCTCATCAGCGAGACTTCCAAAATTACAGTCAGCAATAAGGATTCGCAAAGCAGTGACGTATTCTTCCACTGTCTCACCTGCATGCTGAGCACGGCGACTGAACCGCTGTCGGGCCACGATGACGTTGACTGACCGCTTCAAATGATCTGAAAGCAAGGCAATTGCAGTCATACGCGTCGTGTGCCGACTCGGTGTCACTTGTACTCGAAGGGCTGGCAACAGGAGCGGTAGCAGAGCGAGACTGCAAGTCCGCTGGCTTCAGTGTAGAGAAAATCCGCTGCCCCTTCATGCCAAGACAGGTGAGCAGGATCGCTTTTTCGGCGTTCCGCTGGAAGACCTGATGCTGCGGAAGCCACCATGTACGTCTGAAAGGACTGCTTCCCCTAGTCCCATGGGACAGCCGGATGACCAGGCGAAGGCAGGAAAGGCGGTGGCGGTTGTAATCCCGGAATGCTCAGTGTGATGATGCAGCAGAAATCACCAGGTGTCTTGCTCTTGCATGGGTTGAAATCTCGTCGCCAATATGTTGTATTTAGGACACACAGGAACGCTGCATCCGAATCCTGAACATCATCTTCTTTATTCCATGTCCCCACGCGCTCATCCTCATCTTCTTTCATATACAACACTGAACTGCAGTCTGCTTTACGTAACGTCCGGCAAAAAACTTCCCCAGGCCCAGATGATGTCACTTACTGCATGCTGTGTCACCTCGGACCTTCAGGACGCACGGAACTTCTTGGTATATACAATAAAAGTTGTGCGTCAGTGCCACTTTCTTGGAAGGTCGCAAAAGTAGTTCCGATTCATAAACCCGGTAAGCCAGGAAATGTGCTGTCATCATTTCGACCAATAAGCCTAATCAACTGCATTAGCAAAGTCATAGAAAAAATGGTGCAACAGTGACTGCAGTGGTGGATAGAATTCAGTAAAAGATTACCTGAACAACTATCATGTTTTCGCCCACGTCGCAGCGCTTTAGACTCAACTTTAGACCATGTCACTCATGTGGAGCATGAAAAGACATTCGGAAGAATGACCGTTGCAGCTTTCCTAGACATTAGGCGTGCCTTTGACACAGTTAGCCACGTACATGTTTTGTACGGGTTATACAGTCTAGGAATGAAGGGACGCCTACTTCGCTGGATTGCAGATTTTCTGACTGGTGGAACTATTCATGGCTACAAGCACGGGCACCAGCACACCACGAGAACTCAAAGCAGGAGTGCCTCAAGGAAGCGTCTTAAGCCCTATACAGTTTAATATAGTAATGTACAAACTGCCCACTCTTTTATCATAGACAGTACATATTTCAATGTACGCAGATGATATCTGCCTCTGCTCGTTAGAACATGAACACAGGGAAGTGCAGGATCTGCTTCAGGAAGGCATAGATATAACTGTGCGCTTTCTGACAGAATGCGGCATGGACGTCTCAGCAGCGAAATCTGCGGTGTTACCTTTCACCAGAAGACGCCACGACCAGCTCAGTCTCTCCGTCAACCAGACTGTAGTGCCTGTAGTGCGGAAGCATCGTTTCCTTGGCATAACATTGGACCGCATGCTGACCTGGGGAGCTCATATCTCCAACATCGAAGAGCGTGTTAATCGGACACTGAATGTTCTCCTATGTATTACAGGAACCAAATGGGGTGGCACAACAGAATCACTTCTAAAGATTCATCGAGCTCTAGTTCGACAAGCCATCGCATATGCACTACCAGTGATGCAAAGTATATCTCAGACAAATGAACGTAGGCAAAACAACATTGTAGCCCGTAGTCTTCGTATTTGTCTGGGCTTACCGCGCTCAACTCACAGCGGTCTCGTAATCGCAGAAGCAAAAGAACCGCCCATTCAAGTTCTTCGCATTCAAGAACTCTGCCGCCACTTCCTCCGCTTATCGCAAATACATTATGCCCATCAGCTTCGTGAAAAACTCATTCAAAGAAAAGGGCTAACAGGTGACACCTTGCGAGCTTATGAGGCGACACTTAAACAAGAACGTTATTTTTTTTGCGTCCAGATATCAACTTTCCTCCTTGGCAGCTTGTATCGCCTTCAGTCACTTTGGACATCAAAGGAATAGAAAAAAGATCTGCGATACACTTCCTTGAAGAGAAATTTCTGACGCTTTAGCAAATGTACAATTATCGAGACCGTTAGACATTTGTTTTCACGGACGGATCTACAATGAATGAAAGCTCGACTGCGGCTTTTCACGTCCCGGCATGTACAATAGAACGAGATTTCCGACTTTCTCGAAAGACATCTTCTACAGTAGCGGAGCTTGTTGCTATAATACAAGCTTCAAAATTCATTGTTGAAAGCAAGCTGGGTAATTGTGACTCCAAAGGAGCACTACAAATGATTCAAAAATTTTCATATAGATGGTAGCATAATATATGAAATCCTAAAAACGATTACCATCGCTTCTCTGGCCGGTCACGAGATCTGTTTTCAGTTGCTTCCGAGTCACGTAGGAGTGATGGGAAATGAAATTGCAGACAAATTAGCCACTGCAGCGCACAAAAAATTCACTTCACATCAGTGCCCGTTTCCTTCTCAGAAAGCAAGAATGTGCTTCCCGAGCTGCGCCACAAACTGTGCAAGAACGCTTGGTTTGATGAGTATACAAAGACTTCACTCTTATATCAAATAGATCCGTTTCTCCGAATTACACCCAATCAAAAGATCGATCCACCATTTGACTCGCTCCTACAGCATCTACAATTAGGTGTTGCATACACCTTACTTCTTATGCCGCATCAAAAGAAGAACGTCCCCACACTGGGACCACTGCGATCATCCCGATGCGTCAGTGGAGCAGATTATTATACAATGTCCGCAATATGATGAACAACGCGCTCAACTGAGTGATCGATTGAACCGCCTCGACAGACGAGCACCTACAATTAGCAAAGTGCTTGGACCGTGGCCACATCCTGATAAACAAAGGCGCGCAGTGAGCGCTCTTCGTGATTTTTTAATGGACACAAATTTAGTGAACTGTCTATAGCATATTGACACATGTCATTTATGAACCACCTGCTGTGGCACATACGCGTTTTAGGAGTGAAGGAGAAGAAGATTAAACGTTTTTGCTGATCTGGTTCTGGAGCGCACGTCGACGCCCGGCTTTCTGTCTTGTTTTGCCCTCGACATTACTGGTGGAGGGTGCTGGGTACATGTACATGTACTAAAACAGCGCGAAAACAAGGACGAGACAGATGAAACAGCGCTAGTCCTGGTTCATCTGTCTCGTTCTTGATTTCGCGCTGGTTTTACGATCCAGAGCTCTGGAACAGAGCTCTGGAATAACGGTGATGGTCACAACAAAGCGATGATCATGGCATGATTTCTGCTGACGCTGCAACTGCCATATATTGGAGCTTTGTCATCACCGCTATCACAAATTCCCCTTGACCTTGAAGACCGCCTCAGCATGTGCGAGCTTGTTTGCTCAACTTATAAAACGGCAATGTCTCGCTGACTGCTGCAATCCTCTACTAGGTGGACACGGTGCTTGTCTGCGTCTAGACACACGAAGGAAATATCACAACGTGGGTTGCTTTAGAGTGGAATGCACAAGTTCTCTGAGGAAATATTTCTTGTCGCCAGACAGCTGCGCGAAAGGAGCTTGCCATCATTGCAGAAATTGAGTTGTTCACTGCATGCTGTAACAAGTGTTCTGACATATCTCAATATCAGTGGCTGGTCGACACCTTCTGGCACCATGCAGCTGTTGTTTAAAACGAAACTAAAATGTGGCAAGCTAACCTACACAACTGACTCTGAACTATCCTACACCTTCAAAAAAATATTTCGCGCTTACTGCTGCTTTTCATTTGTCACCCAGCTCACGGCTATGTATATTTCGCCATTTCATACCAAAACGCATTTAGCACCTTTAGGAGTACCTATAGGTGCACTGTACCATATGGGAGATGCAAACAATGAAACATCAAGCAGAATAGGATACCATTGTGTCTCTGTATTATAATAAGAAATAGCAGTATGATATCGTATTATTCAGGGTACTATAAAATATCTAGTCGTGAAATTACTGTACATAGGGATCCGCTTCCATAATGCGAGCGGACAAGAGTATAAATTCTCTCCATTGTTATTTACCCCATATCGAGAAGAGATATTTCTAATACTAGATCATGAAATCTAAAGGTAGAAATTAACGGAGAATATCTCTATACTTTATCATTTGTAGACATCGTGCTCTACAGCAACGACAAGGACGAACTGCAAACGACAATTGAAGACCGAAAGTGAGAAAGTTTTAATATATGATGCAATATGAACATCCAGACGGCAAAGATAATGCTCGGTGGTTGTGCGAAAGAGCAAGTGTTCGAAAGAACTTGAGCCAAGAACCTGTAGGACAGAAAGTATATAAGTTCAATACGAGGAGGGGAGCCCACTCATGTGTACGATCACAAAATAAAAGCAGAGTACGAAAAAGACAGCACATAGACAAGAAGGCGGAACGAGCGCTTGTTTTTTTTTTTTTTCATGCCCTATCATTATTGCTCTCTGCTATTACTACATGACGTTTAACCAAGTTGCCCACTTAAGCATTCTCGCATGGCAGTTTTACCGATGATTGAGGACACGCTTCTAAGCATGCGGCAGACATCCTCAATCCATGATTGATAACTTGTTCCAGTCATTAGAGTGAAAAGTGTTCAGCCATTCCATATCGCCAAGTTTAACGTATGGGGCAGAAACTTGGAGAATAGCTAGAGTGGTTGCTTAGACAAGTTAGTACTATATTCTTCACATAAAAGAAGTGCAGAAGGGGACCAGTAAACGAACGACGTGGATGGCAGCGCTGATTTACAATATTTATTTGTAACAACCGCACAATATATACTTCACAGCGTATACCGAAAAAAGAAGGAATGATAAAAACGATGAAAGACACAGCCATACATCATGTTAATGCGCCAGGGACATCACGCGCACAAACATTTCAGAAGCCTCATAAATTTCGCCTATCAGCTGGTCCCGATGACGTTTGACCACAGCACAACGTTACAAGTCGGGAACACAGCCTCAATCTCGCCAGTGAATGCCAAGGTACCCAGATACAGCTGAAGAAGCGTTATTAGCGTGTTCTTTTAGTCGCTTATTCAAACACCAGCCCGTTTGGTCAATGTATTTCTTGCCGCAGCACAGAGGTATAGGGAATGCACCATTGCTTCAATGCAAGGAACCAACGTCCGATGCTTGGCCTGGCAAGCTAGATCATCCTGTTCCTGTATTGACGGCCTTCCACAACCTAGCCAGCCTCTCTGAGGCTACTCTTTTTAGGTTGTGTGCCACGTCTAGGAGATAGGGAACGATGACAAAATCTTGCTCGTCACATCCCTCTTTGGGATCCACGGGTGCGGGCAACAGTTTCTGGGTTCATTTTGGTTTCTTTAAGGAGACGCTCAGAAACTGCGGCTGAAGCAAACAGCTGTAAAACCAGCATCAGGAGCTTGCTGAAGCTGGTTGTTCAGTTTGATAACTAAAGATGCACTAAAATATGTTTACGGCAGCCGTAATCGAGAGCGACAAACGCTGTAAGACGTGCGCGACGATACGCACCACAAGTAACGTTGATAGCAGAAGCAGCTCAGAAAAAACGCAACCGTGATAGTCAGCGGCTCTCAGACGGCAGTAAGAAATTTTGCCAACTGCTGTGTCACTCCGGAGGCGCGACGCATTCTACTTGCGGAAGCTCGCGCGAAAGAAATATAGGCATGGACACCAGCTCACGCCCCTCACAGAGGACACGTACAACGAGGCGGTACACGACGCGGCTAGAGGGCTCACGGACCGAGCTGCTATCTCAGGTGCCGTCCCAGCGCCCTCCGGACGAGACGGCATGATAGACGAGTCAAAGTGCGGCGGGGGTAGAATGACCATATACAACGATATCCCTCATGATACAGGTTACAGAGACGCATATTCCCGCCACCTCACCAAAAATTGACCAATAAGCAGCCAGTCGAAACGCGGCGATTAAAAACTAGGAGGTATCTGAAGCCTGCGCTCTCGCACATCACACATCCGGATATATATGCAATGGACAAGTGCAAACAATGTGAATCGAGAGCAATTCCGCAACGTATATTATGTGAATGTCGAGGGACTGGTGACAATGACGAGAACGCGGCCTCTAGTGGCAGCCTTTGCGCGCGTTGGGGAGTCCACGCTTCTTAGCCATGTCTTCGAGGATCCACTCTGGCCCGTACAGCGGGCCGATGAAGCTTCCAGGGTTCAAGAACTCCTGGCCGTCTCTTTAGTGAGGCCATTCGCCAGCCTCAATAACTTACAGGACTCAGAATAAAGTTATTTCCTTCCCCTTCTATGTGCTGCGCACTACACATTGCGCGGTTGTGACAAATAAATATTGTTGGATGTCAGCGCTGTAATCTATGTCCCTATTTTACACAGACCTCTGTTAACTGCGAAGCATTTCTAATCGAGCTTCGGCGACTTTGAGCGTATCTATCTATCTATCTATCTATCTATCTATCTATCTATCTATCTATCTATCTATCTATCTATCTATCTATCTATCTATCTATCTATCTATCTATCTATCTATCTATCTATCTATCTATCTATCTAGCCGCCTACGACTTTGTGCTCTCCTGGCCGTGTCGTTCATGGGATTTATACCAAAATTGGTATGGCGTAACATCACTGTACGAAGAACATGAATGAGTGGTCATATCATCAAAATCATGAATAACTTGTCAAGAAAAGCATGATTTACACGCCATGGCCGTACTGCTCCTGAAGCCGTTTTCTTAACTTGATATATCCAAAATTTGGTACCATGATACATTTCTGCATGACCAACATAACTGACAGGTGGTAATATCAAAATCATGACATGTCATGTACAACATGATTTACATTGAGAGGCGGGTGAGTTGGAACTTATCCATCGTTGGGTAGCGCACAAATTGACACACATTAGTCAGCATTAGTCAGACGGCATTAGTTAGCCATCTATTTCATTATCGGAACAAGAAATCCGTTTCATTGATCGACTGTAATCTGGTGCGGTGCAGGGTTTTTGTTTGTTTTTTTTTCTGCATATATATATGTGTATTTTTTCAAATAAAAATTTCAATTGTTAGACCAGCGCCTGTCCTGTCCTCTTCTTCGCTTTGTCTTGTGTCAATTTGTGCGCTACCCAACGATGGATGATTTACATGCCACGCTCATGGTGCGCTCACGGTCGTTTCGCTAGCTTGATATATACCAAATTTGGTATTGCGGGACGCGACTGCATAACGAA
>JALIZH010024238.1:0-39094 GCA_030522465.1 Rhipicephalus appendiculatus
ACCTGCAGAAAGAACAGCATAAGCGTGAACGGTGCAGCCATATCCGCACCGTTTCCACTTTCGCGCATCACTGGCCGTAAGTGTTCTAGTCTTTTTAAAGGTACACTTCGTAAGAGGCGGAATAAATTGTTCTCGCTATTGTCGGTTTAAGCTTTCGGCTGGCCACAACAAGCAGCCCCCGCTCAGCGGCCGTCTCTATAGAGTGGTCGTCACAGCGCATGGTTATTTTGTCGTCTACAAGTGTTTGTTACTGTGTTGAGATATAGCATGCAATACCAGCGGTTCTTTAGTCACCATACGTGTGTGTTGCTCCTTAGATTCTTGTTCTGCTTTTCAGGGCTTGGCGCTTTTAAATACGAAGCATTTCTTAGCGAACTTCGGCGACTTTGAGCGTATCTATCTATCTAGCCGCCTACGACATTGTGCTCTCCTGGCCGTATCGTTAATGGGATTTATACCAAAATTAGTATGGCATAACGTGACCTTACGACAAACATGAATGACTGGTCATATCATGAAAATCATGACTAGCTTGTCATGAAATGTATGATTTACACGCCATGGCCTAGTGCTTCTGAGGCCGTTCTCTTATCTAGATATATGCGACAAATGGTACGATGAGACATTTCTGCATGACCAACATAAATGACAGGTTGTAATATGAAAATCATGACCTGCATGCCATGTACAACATGATTTACATGCCACGCTCATGGCACTCTCGCGGCCGTTTCGCTAGCTTGAATACACCAATTTTGGTATTGAATGACGTGACTGTATGACGAGCATAAATGACAAGGAGTCATATGGAAATCATGGCATGTCATGTGCAACATGACTTGCATTCCACGCTCATGACACTCTCGGGGCCGTTTCGATAGCTTGATATACACCAAATTCGGTATTGAGTGACGTGATTGTATGACAAGCAGAAATGACAAGTGGTAATATGAAAATCATGGGATGTCATGTGCAACATGACTTGCATGCCACGCTCATGACACTCTCGTGGCCGCTTCGCTAGCTTGATATACACCAAATGTTTAAGGCGAAAGCCTTCAGTGTCTCATGCTCACGTCCGTTCGTCCGTCCCTCCGGCCGTGCCCTGGCACGGTGCTAGGTGGCCGCCGGGGCACGCAAACGGACGCCGGTCGCGTTGGACTGTACAGCGCTCACGCTATGCTTGCGTAGCGTCACTGTGCCCAGCGCGTATAATCATGCAAGGAGGGGAGACGCCCGCATCGCGTTTCATTCTGCCAGACCCCTTCTCAATGGGCACAGGCGTTTGAGGCACACACTTTGGAATTTAGAAAGTGTCCGTCAATTTAAGCGCTGGAACGCGGATGGCGTCTGCACGATGCGCAAAGCGCGAGAATACGAACGCATGCGAAACGGAGGCACATTAGTCTCGCCTTTCGCTACGATTCGAGGTAAAACATTAAAAAAAGAAAACACGCACACAATCCGTTTGTGTGCCATACCACTGAGAGTGTAAATAAAAGACATGGCATCGTCAGTCTTATGGCCGCAAGCTTTCGCCAAACACGCTTTGGAATGTACAAAGCGTCTTTTTGAGCGACGTGATTGTATGACGAACATAAGTGATAAGTGGTAATAGGGAAATCATGACATGTCATGTGCAACATGACTTGCATGCCGCGCTCATGGCACGCTCACGCCTGTTTCGCTAGCTTGATATACACCAACAGTGGTATTGCGGGATGTGACTGTATAGCGAACATAAGTGCCAGGTGGTAACGCGAAAATATTGGCATGCATGTCATCTGCAATGTCATTTATATGCAACGCTCATGGTGTGCTTGCGTCCAGTTCGCTAGCTTGATGTACACCAAAATTAGTATTGCGCGACGTGACTGTATGACGAACATAAATGACAGGTCCTAACATGTAAATCATGACATGCATATTATGTACAGCATGATTTGCTCTTGCTGGCTGCTTCGCATTACATCGATTCCCACAGTGCGTGGGATCTGCCGGTTTTTTTCTAACTTTTTTTATTTTCACAGCGACCGTGTGCGTTCCCGTCTTTCTTTGTACTGGGAGTGTTGCCATATGAAAGGAACCAATAATTAGAGAGAGAGAAAAGACTTTATTTCACATGATGTGCCGGCAGTTTGGTCTTGGTGGCTTCAGGTGGCGGCTCGGTGTCCCTGGACTCGGGCGCCATCCTCGACCTGCCGGACGGCCCAGAGCTGGTCGTTCAGCTCCGAGCTTTGGAGGACCGCCTCCCAGCGGCGGCGACGCCGACAAAGAAGGTCCCCCGCGGCTCCCGCAGCGGGGCGGCGGCGGGAACGAGTGAGCTCGAGGCGTCTTGTGGTCTGGCATTGACGGCCGTGATAGGCGCACCGCGAACTGCGGCGTTTTCACGGCAGTTGTCGCCGGCACATTCCCAGAGCCTGTGACTCAGCGTTCTCTGTGCCCACACGCTTTACACATATCTGTGGGGTAGAGCTAGGTTCGGGTAGCAGTGGCGTAAGATGGCTGGGCTAGGGTATGAGTGGGTTTGGAGCAAGCGAAAGCTTACAGCATCGCGCCTGTTTAATTTATCGCGCGGTGGCGGGAATTTACGCCTCTCGAGCCTATAGTGTTGGGTAATGTCTCGGAACGTTGTCAGACGATCACCCCTCGACCATTGTGATTGTTGTTGCTGCGTGCCTGTCGAAGCGTCTCGAGCCAGCAGACCCAAAGCCCCGTTCTCGGAGTCGGAGGCGGCGGCCACGTAATGGACCGCGGCTCGGCGAGTGAGACCTCGAGCCGCGGCGTGGGCCGCCTCATTTCCCGCGAGCGGGACGTCTGTGTGTGCCGGAGTCCATAGGAGCAAAACTGTCGGAGTTTGAGGTTGCGAGCGCGACGCCGAGTCGCCATCGCCGCACATTTGAATAATTCGGCCGCTTTCCGCGAGACACGGCCGCGCGCGAAACTGCGGACTGCCGCCTGCGAGTCGCTTATCACGATCTCTGCATTCAGCGCTGCGGCGAGTGCTAAGGCTATCGCGGCTTCTTCGGCCGCCTCTATGTGTCCCGTGGTTATCGTGGCGCTCGCGAGGCATTTGCCCGTATAGTCAACGACCACAGTTGCGTGTGCGCTTCTCCCTTCCCCATATATAACGTCAGTGCTAGTGCGCTTCTCCCTTCTCCGTATACAACGTCAGTGCTAGTGCCATACTTCTTTTGAAGGTACCTAGCGCGCTCGTTAGGCCGCCCGTCGTTATGCGTCGGGTGCATATTCTTAGGAGGCGGCGGAACGATCAGGCGGTCGCGGACAGATACAAGAACCTCCGCCTTTTCGCCCTGCTGAGTGTGATACCTGATGCCAAGCGACTCAAGGATGTGTCGACCCGCCTTTGAGTTTGATAGAAAAAAAATTGGTCGCGTATCTGCGTGCTTCGCTGCAAATGTCGTCGAAAGACGATACTCTTGTGCCGGCCGTACTACTATGTTCTGCCTTCGCTCAGACAGCGCCTACTCTATTAAGGCAAAAGCCTTAAATGTCTCATGCTCACGTCCGTCCGGTGTCCGTCCGGCGTCCGTCCGTCCGTTCGTTCGTCTGTCCGTCCGTCCGTCCGTCCGTCCGTCCGTCCGTCCGTCCGTCCGTCCGTCCGTCCGAAACCATAGCAGAGAATAATCGCTGGCGTCGATGCTCGCCCGCTGCGCCACAGTTTCCAGCGAAGTGTCCCAATCTTCGCTGGTCTTGCGCGTTCCAAAGTACCTACAACACGACACACATCGATCAAATCCGGTAGTAGTGTCGCATGACGTTCACCATGCGTTTCAGCGCGCGCGAGGTGTACGAGGGCACGTTGAAAAGTGCCTCTAGTACACCTCGTGGTGCCTCTGTATTACTAGCTGTTTCTCAGCCAGCTCGCCAGGGCGGCGCATCGTGTACACTTTAGGCGCGCCACCTGGTCAGCGCTGGCTTCGCATAGAACACGAAACTACATACATGATGTCTTAATCTCGTCTTGGAGGGTACGAATGTTTCGTGCGCTGTTACTAGCAGGAACGCTGCCCAACAGAAACTGACGTGCAAGGCCCTTATTCGTGCGCATTGGTTGCAGTCTGTCTTAGCACCTGAGCACGATCTCGCAGGGCACTTCAAATCCTTCCTCAGTTTTCTCTGCTGCACGGTACGTGCATACGGGATCGTTCATTGCACTGTTCAGACCACGTGGCTACCAACAGCTTTTACAAACGTTACTGGGTACAATAACTGCCGGGAGAACTGGGCGAAAATGACAATGCGACAATGCGGCACAAATTAATACTGCCCGCCACGTTTCGGTACGATACCTACCGAAGCGCACATGCCGCCGCCGCTACACAACAGTGCCCCACGTAACCATAGCAAAGCTGCGATTGTTATTGTATACGGCTACTAAGACGTCATCTCCTCCACACTTATCTCCGTGCGCGCCGGCACGACAGGCCCTCTCCATGTTCATTTATTCTTCCATAATCGATGGCAACGCAGAAAGCGTTGGAAGTCTCACATCAGCGTTATAATTATCGCCATTTTCGTAAAAACGCCACTTTCATATTACTCGTAATGTTACTTTTTATGAATGGTTCCGTTAAAAGACTAGCGCCAAATACAATGTGCCATAACATAGGACCCAAAACAAGTTCAATATATTACAGTTTTAGAGAGCGTATACAATGTTACCCACGTGAGCAGTGTGTGCCATACTGGAGGATGGTTGATAAGGAACGGAGTGTCGAAATAATGGAAGGTTGGCTCCGTTGGCAGTGCTGCCTTTCCGGCGCCGTAATGTAACCCAGTGTGTGGCATTAATAAAAAATTCCCTTCTCGCCCCCCTTCCGTAAATTACATTACTTGCCAGTCTTTCATATATCAGAACACATAGTGCTCAAAATCATGCCCGATATTTTGTGAAAGCGTACATTTATTACGGGTGCGCGAATAGAGAAATTAGATCTCCAATCGAATTCGAATAAAATAGTGCCGAATAGTGACCAGAATATCCAATCGAATATCGAATAGCACATTTACACGACACATGTACCACCAGTGACGTCAAGGCAAAGGAAAAATTAATGTCGGTAAAGCGTCATGGCACCTCTATTGCGCGCTTGTTAAGAGGGGGGTTCTTCTTTTTCGGCTTTTACGGGCTCGCAAGCATGTCGATAGAAGAGCCTTCATTACAGTCAGCAGACGCATGCCTAACCTCATAACGGCTAACAAAGGGGGGTTACGGTAGCTAGTTTTTAGATGCGAAGCAGCTTATGGCGAAGTTCAATCAGGTGGTGGTAGTGGTGGTGGTGGTGGTGTGCTTCCTGACTACCCTAACTGCGCATGCGCGAACACTCTGCACACACCTCCTCTCCTACGCCCCCCCTTCCCCCCTTTCTGCTCTAGGCATCTCTCCCCGCGGCGACCACACCCCCCCCTGCGCATGCGCGTCTCCTCCCCCCTCTCTCTCCTCTCCTACGCTCCCCCCTCCAGTGGTGGTGGTGGTGTGCTTCCTGACCACCTTAACTGCGCTTGCGTAAACACTCTCCGCACACCTCCTCTCCTACGCTCCCCCCTCTCTCCTCTAGGCATCCCTCCCCGGCGACCATACCCCCACTGCTCATGCGCGTCCCCCCTCTCTCTCCTTTCCTACGCTCCCCCTCTCTCTTCTAGGCATCCTTCCCACGGTGATTACACCCCCCATTGCGCATGCGCGTCCTCTCCCCCCTCTATTCTCTCCTACGCTCCCCCCTCTCTGGCCTCGCAACGCCGACGCATGCAGCGTCTGCTAGCGAGTTCCTTGATTGAAAAAACCGACTGCTCGCGCTGCACGACCGTTCACTGGCCACCCCGTATACGATATATAGGCACTGGATCTTGACCTGCAAGGTAGTGCCGATGCGAGATTTCTCCTGTGCGTTGTCGAACAATAAAAAATCGCAGCGTGCGCGTTAACTAAAAGCGGACTGCGGGTCTCTGTGTCCAATCGCAGTCCTCTGTCTCTCATTGCCCTTTAGCAGCGATTGGCATGTTCCTACAGGAAACACCGGTCCATCACTGCTTGCTTTGCGCCTCCCAAGTTTTCTCTCCTGCGCAACGCCGCGATGAGCGCCAGCGTCAACGCCGCCGCCAGTGTAAGCGTTAGCGCCCGCTGCTTCGCATCTACACATGGTTACCTTTAGCGGGAGATCGTGTAATATTTTTATTCCTATGGTCGCGCAATACGGGTTCAATAGTGCTTGATATATGGTCATCACCTCCATGGGCACTCTGGGGCCAAAAATCTCTCATACGCGACCGAACTCGGCATCAAGTCGGTGCCTTCATTTCAGAAGCGAAGTTATGAAGGACTTGACAGTTTTCTAATAGTTTTTTTTTCTTTACGTGCAGAAAAGACATAATTCCCCTTAAAACAAGCAGGCGCATGCTTTTGAACTAAGATATCGGTGAAACTTTTAACGAAAGGCCTGCTGTATACCTACGTTCGCGGTAGTTTTTGCCACCCTCCCCCTCTAACCATGTTGCACCATTGGCCTTTGTCGCGTTTTCAATACTCGTCCAGTCGAATTATTCGAAACTTTGAATACTTGCTATTCGAAAGTCGAATCGAATTATTCGGTTAGGTAGTATTCGATTCGTATTCCAAACTCGAATATTTCGCACATCCCTAACATTTATGGCAACATGTCTTCGGGCACGCGCACGCCCGCTCTATGAAAAGAAAACCCGCATGACAGCTGCACTTCTGTGAAGCTTCAAGAAGTACTTAGCACGGGTACCCAGCAATTCTCATTAGTAGAGTTACCACTGCGCCGTTTACCGAAGCGTCAATGACGCCTATGTTTGAGGTAAGCATGTAGTCTTTCTCCGGAACGAGTAGAATATTGCAAGGTAGATTTACAAAATAGGAGTGCGACACGTGCGATACTTTTTGCGGTGTTTTATCGACTTCCTGCATGTTACAACAGTTGTGATAAAGGTTGTCTGCAGCGTCTTCCGTCAGGTTGTTTTCCTTATCAGATGTAGCCATGTATAGCGACGCAGTGCGGTGCATGGGAGAGGCATTCGCTCGTTCAGCGAGGCAGGAGCGTTTTTGCTTGCGCCACGCCGGAGTCAGTCCCATGTTCCCCAAACGTTTTAGTGATCTTAACTTCATTAATGCATATGTTTCTTGGTTTTTTCTGTTAATCGTAATATTTTAGAGATTGGTCGTTTAGTTTAACCCAGATTTAAGCATTGCTCTCCTCGCCATGGCCTGCATAGAGCGCTGTTCAGTGAGCTTGATCACGCCAAATCAGATGGATGGACCACAAGCGGGGCAAGTAAAATTCTCCAAACTTATAAACAAAAGATGTGCGGCCTGTAGCGTCGAGCAGAAACAGATGGGCACAAGCGGGAATGCTGTGCTGGCAGTTCTCTCTGCTTTGGCGCTAATTGGCCTAGAGCCACGCGCCTTCAGAACAAAAGAGAAATAATGAAAAAAGAGAAAAAAACTGGCGTATCCCACGCGTAAACGTTGCGCAATCAGCTGTGGCAGAAGGCCACAGCTGATCGGTGTGCTTAGAGAAAAGCCCAGAATTCTAGAATAGGCGCATTTCAAGGTCATGTGACACGAATCCTCTGATGTCAACCGTTCATTTTCTCCGTGTTTATCGTCACTCGTTACATAAAAATCAACGTTTTTTAGCGATCCGGCGCGCTTGGCATGTACCGCTTACTCTGATGCGTCAGTCGCTATGTCGGTCCTATGGCAGGCTTGAAATTGTTGACTTAATCGTGGTTACCTGTCGATCGTCCAATAAGCTTCCAGATGTCTTGCTGTCCAAATGACGGAGCCAGAGTGAACAGTGCTCGCGCACGTCGCTTGAAGTTCTCGGAGCGATAAGAAGGTCAAATTATATCGATCGCAAAACTTGAAAAAGAAAGGGCTCGAAAACCTATTGCCACATACTTAAGCGTACGTCGTACGATTGAAGCGCGGCTAGGTGAGGAGGGGACAAATTTTATATACGCCAAAGTAAAAAAGAAAGTTACTTTAATGTTGGCTATTTAGTTGATTGCCTCATTTTTTTGGTAGAACAACATAAATAATTGGGGGGGGGTGGGGGGGGGGGAGATCGTATTAAGGCAGTGTGGAAGTTATTGACCTATTTATTCACAAAACCGCCACAGCCTCCAGCAGGAGTATTGTGTGAAGGGGTATTATACAGTGCATAAGATCACATCAGTGGAAACATTAAAACGCGATTATACGTTTTATGGTACATAAAAGTAATATAACGCTATATAATTGTTAGCGAGAGCAAACGTGACGTATGACTAACAAATAAAATACAGAGAAACTCATTTGTAACGGTAAATCTTATAACTATAACAAATTATACAATAGTTAGCGAAGAGCGTGTATGCGATTCAATGGTACGTGGGCTCGTGATTTTTTTGGTTGGTACATTGTTCAGTCAATGAGTCATGACTCAATCTTATGCGATCATTTCGAGCGTATCTTCCGTAGGTTATTTACTTGCTTATGCGTTGTGTACTGGGGCGACACTTCAGAGAATCTTAAAATAGCTCACAGAGCATGTAGATAACCACTCATGTGACTGCAGACTGCTTTCGCTGGCGTACCGCCCTCGCCTTTCGTGTCAGTGAATGCGGCACGCTAAACGAAGAAATGCTGTGCTGTAGGGATGCCAAAATGATCCTTTCAAGGCTGCTCTCTCTCTTCAGTGGTTTTCCTCGATTTGACCCCGTGAGTATTCGAACTATTTGCCATAGTGCCCGTGAGCCGTGGTATCAGAATTCCTTCATCTGCAAAATAGATTCGTGCAAATTTCAAGTAGACTATTGGCCTTATAAAGCAAGCTTGTCTCCCTAATTTTTCTTGTTGATCTTCCTTTTTCCTAACACAAGCAATGGGCCAACCATAAAGACGCTATGAAATCCTGTAGTAATCAAAAGCATGTAACAGAAATGCACTGAAAATTTTCAATTTCGCGCCGTGTAGTGCAAATACACGATGCCGCTACCACGTTATATTCTATTTTTTCGTTGCTTCTTCCTTACTGTTAGTCGTCTCCGGTGTCCCCGGTGGCGACGAGCCGCCTACTCTTATACAGGAGCTTCTATGGAAGTTAGCGCACGTGTTGTGTCCTCCCTTGTCGTCCTTGTGTCATTTCGCGCTAAATTCTTTCCTAATGTCTTACCAACAAGGCCGAATTTCTCCCCTTGTGATTCTATGGAAATTTCGCGACCAGTGTGCATACAGCTTGACGACTATCCACGGCATGCATGCAAGAGTAGCTGAGGTGGTCTGGTCATGCCACCCGCTAAACATGTGCCATGCCCTCTATACAGGTGCACATGGGACTCCTCACACAAAGTGATGGCTATGTGGTTTGTGCTAGAGAGAAACACCTTAGATGTCTCATCAAATGCGAGAAGTCGGCGTGGGCGTGACACATTTGATGGAAAAGATTATCTTTGCGTGACAATCTTACAGGTCACCAAACCATGTGAGGTATTCGTGACGTGGGTATGAAATCCCATAACATGACGTCATGTAGGGGCACCGTCACATGCCATTATTGTTTGGTCCCAACTGGGACCAAACAACGCAGGACTTCAGGCTTATCACGTTTCACTATAGATCGTCGGGACATGGTGCCTACTGAAGGTTTGCAAGCACTGCACATAGAACATCCAGTACCTGTTTTACGGACTCAGCTTGCGGTGACTTCAGCCTGCCGGCGAACACTATCAGGATTGATCTGTCTTCTTCTGGCAACTTGTCACTCGGAGATTCAGGGTTCAGTCTTGCCGATGTGCACTGTGAATCCGTATGTCGCTGCGACTTCGGCAACGGAGGCCAAACTGCGTCAGTTGTGTCCATGCCTTCCATAGTATTCTGGTTTGCACCGGCCGTCGCTGATCCGTGTGGCTGCGGCTTCGGCAATGTAGGCCAAGCGGAATCCACAGCAACCATGCCTTTCATTTGCATGCCAGCCGTGTAAAGTCCGGTTGGCAAAGGAGGGGGTGAAGCAGGGCGTCGAATCGGCGCTGCGGATGTAGAGGCATTGCATTTCACAAACCGACTTCGGCGCCGATGGCGCCGCTTTCTGATGGTTGCGGCGGCCTCGCGATGCGATGTATGGTCTCGTCATTTGTCTCAATAGAGCTATCTCTCTTTTCATTTTTGGGCGATCTCTTGAGGAAGCATCGTTGCGTCCATTACAATTTGAACACTTGATAACATTGGCCTTGCAACTGTCTGCGGAGTGCGTTTCAGCGCAGCGAGAACATACTCAATTGACTTCGCATAGGCTTCCCACGTGACCCAGCTTCATGCAGTGGCGACATTGCAGTAGCTTTGGCACAAAATATCTTACAGGGTGTCGGAAGTGGCCCACCTTTACGTACGAAGGTAGAGAGTTGCCTCTAAAATCCATTATCACGCAGCGTGAGGTATCCAAACGAGCAACCTTGGCGATGACGCTAGCTTCATTAGCTGGCTTGACCAGGCCACTCAAGTCGGAGCTGGGAATGGCAGCGTCAACGTCGTAGATGACACCGGTGACTACGTTGACTGCTGGGATGCAGGAGCGGAAGTTGAGTCCACCCAGCTCAGCGACATCGCTTAGTATGTTCAGTGCGGCAGCATGCGAAGTATCAATCGCCATGACATTCTTACGCGGGTTCACTCTGATGTCGATGATTTCATGTGGCACCAGTCCCTGGAGCAGCGCCGAAATTGATTGCCTGTTGAGGAGCTTCATGTTGCCGTTGTGGTCAGCACGAACGAAAATGATGGTGTTAGCCTCGGGCCTTCGCGGCTTTCCTTCATTCGGTGTGTTCGGAGATGAAGAGGCCCTGATGTTACGTCTCTTCGCCTTTCGGCTCGTCACAAGTTCGAAGTCGTCGTCAGATGGCCCCTCGCCTGTCAGTGAGTAGACATCGTGAGTGTCCTCGCTGTCGCAGTAAGGGCCCGTCCGCTTCCTGGACGCGGCCGCCGCGGACGCCGCAGTACCTGGCAGATATCCGAACTGGTCCATGTTCATCGCCGATGGACGCAGTAGTAGACTTCACGAGGTGCACATGTTATTGCTCAAAAAAGGCAAGAGATACTCGAACAGCGTACCGCTAGGCAGACACTTAGGCGTCGTCCTGGATTGCGAGTTGCAGAAATCTTACAATGCCTCCGATCCAAGAGGCCGTGCGAAATGAGGTTGCTAATAGAAGGCCTCTGAGAGTAGGGTGGTGTGGGGGGACTAAAAAAGATGGCTTTTGCCTTCGAGTCGCTTAGACAAATGCATAAATACCACGCGTCATTTTCTGAAGCAAGGAATTTCGAGCACTGATGCGACCTTGTGATGAGAAAATACCTGAGTGCTGCACAGAAGGCCAAGGTTCGATTCCCACTGAGATACATTATATTTAAGCTACGCTTTTATTATACTTAGAGATGACACTGACATCATTTTTCAACCAAAGTGCTCTCTATGTTTCCACTTGATCCCCAATTTGCTACTTATTCTCAAATGGCTTTGTCGCCCCTTTCTTTCTTTCTTTCTTTCTAAGACCTGAATATTATTTCTGGTAAACAATATTCTTATAAACAACAGAGAGAAGTTTACGTTTTGTATAGTCTAAAAAACTGATATCTTTCCACCCGATTCTTTCCAAATTCCTTACGGTGCTCTCAGAGCAACCATCTGAGGATATGCACCGCCAGCAGCTTTGTTTTCAAGTTGCCAGAACACAAGGACACATGGCCTTCAACATTCTTGCAAAAATTGCTGTGATCGTGTTCAGCATGGCGGTCGCGGTGGTCACGTCCATCCCTACATCTCATGTGGCCTGATCACGCTGAAAATGAAGCGCTCAGTACAGGCTTAAATCAAGGCTTGCGATGCACGAAACCAGGTTTAAATGAACGAGCGAGGTCTAAATAATATAATTAACAGCAATAACTAACAACTAATTGCAATAAGTGACTTACAATCGTTAAAAACGGTTCAGAAACATGCGGCTGACACCGGCGACGCGCAAGAGAGGGCGCTACCACCTCGCCAGCGCTAGAGTTCCTGTATATGCTCCCTACGGGAGCAGAGTTGCGCATAGGTCCGCCATCTTGCCTGGCTAGCAACCATAGCTATGTGGCGAAGCCGCACTTTGTTTTTGCAGGCGACTTGCCCTATCGCAAAACCCAGCGCCGCTGGGTACCAGCGTCCAGTGCCATGCCGGATTATGGGCCCAGTATCGCGCTGGATACTGGGACGCTGGAGCGGCATTTTACTGGGAGGCGCTGGTACTCCCCGCGCAATACGGCTCTACAGCTTGAAATAGCGGTGCCTATGTGCCATAAATAAATATATTAGTGAAAGAAGTGATAGAGAACGCATTAACGCAATAACAAAAAAGAAAAAAAAAGCCATATGAAAAAAAAAAAAACGTACCTGTCAGGAGGATTCGAACTTGCCACCTCCTGATTCCGAACTGAGTGTTCTACCCACTACGCCACGCCGGAACATGCTTAGCTGTGCGTAAAACAACTATTTAACCAACTAACACACGGTTCGGCTTCATGTTTACATGTCGCACAGTCACGATAGACGCGATCTTCCTTTCCAAATAACAACTGCGCGTCTTTATTAGACACAAACGAACGGCGGCCGGTACCGGATGACATGCCGATAATGGCAAGAGCGCTAAGTTTCTTTAAGAATTCACATGTTAACTATGAAAAATATGAAATACACCTAGAGCAGGCACTGTTTGCTGGCTGTTACTGCCGATTTTTTTAATAGCCGTTTCTCGCTCTTGCTACTGGTCAACATTTACAGAGGTTTTATGATGACTAGTTCGATAAACAGGTGCGTACATGATTGAGTATTGAGTAGTGTTATCGCGCAAGCGACGATACGCCAGTACAGCGGGCGTGCCAATGTACAGATTTGCAGTTCTATCGATACCTATAACTAAGAAACCGCTCAAATAAATACAAATACAATGCGCTAAAGGAATATGTCACTATGTTAGTTCACTAAGGCGTACCAAATTACCGACTGACAATTATGCGTTCTTACATAAGAGTCACGAGAAGTACCGGTAGCGCGGCCGGCAGCTTTCGGTTTCAGCTTGTGTGCGTTGCTGAAAGCGCGTCGCTTCGATGGTCATCGCTCCTTGTGCGGACACCGTACACAAGGAACAATGGTTGATTTAGGTTAACGAATGTCCAAACTGTACTTTACAGTCATCCTTACGCTTTAGAATTGCGTGTACTTAAAGCGCGAAGCGCCGGTAACATGTAGACGGACACGGCCGGCACACTAGGCCTAACGCTCGCTGGGAGTCTCGCTGGGTAGGACCGGTCTCGGCGCAGCTGAGTTGCGATGGTTGAAGTTTCTGCATTCAAGCTTCGGAACCTTTCTAATGGTTAACTAAAGTTCAGCTGAAGTGAGTGGAAGGGCAAACAGTGCCAGAGATGCGTTTCCGGTGTGCTGATATCGAACGGCGGCTGTTTTTCTGGCCTCCGTTGGGTGGGGTTGCGAAGCCAGAGCTCAATTGCTTCTCGCCAACTGTGCGGCGATGTAACGATTTGCTGTTTCTGGTAGGACCGGCGCCTCCAGACTTATAAACACTGCAAAATGTAATCATTACAACAACCCATCCCTGATGCCAGACTGGTATATGCGCGGCGCATGCACAAAAAGTGCATTCATCGCTGCTACGTTCTCCGCAAGAATTAACGCCGTTATTGAATCTGCGTGAATAAGAAAAAAAAAGCAAGCTAACAAGCAAAATAATCAGCGTTGGCTCCTTTGTGCTATTAACGCAATTTTTTCTGCATTCCAAAGGGGAAAAGTAAAAATGACGGTGATTTGGCATATAGTACATAATGTCTTGCGCTTATCATTCTCTTTCTCTGCCAAGCTAGAAGTTGTGAAAATGTTTGGGACCTGTTAGCAGGCCTCTGGCCGGGGGGGGGGGGGGGCGCTAGGGGCCCGGGCCTCCCCCTCGAAATTCGGATGGAAGGGGGCGTTTACCGAGGAAAAATAATAAAAATCGGTGTTTTTCAAGGCTACCAAAATTTTTTTTCGGAGGGAGACCCCCCCCAAAAAAAAATTTTGGCTACGGGCCTGCCTGTTAGGGTAGCATCCATTGGTACCATCGAATTAAACATTCTATATTCAAAGATACCGAAACATTCCGCCGCACACACTACAGAAACGTGCATGCCGCACTGGAAGAAACAGTGCAGGCTCCAGTGTGCACCAGCGCACTCCAGTGAAAATTCCAGCGTTTCCAGCGCTTCCCAGTACGCGCCAGCGTCACAGCGGCCAAGCCAACGCCCCTACCAGTGCGACCCAGCTCTGCCCCAGTGCGCTCACCGAAGTGCCAGTGAATCCCAGCGTGTACCAGTGTTCCCAGTGCGATCCAGCGCCAGAAAACGTACTGGTATCACGCTGGGGGGCGCTGGTTTTTGCAATAGGGTGCTTAAGCCTGCCGCTGATCGACGAAGCGTGTCGGCGATCGCCAGTCGACATGGCTGGCATGCCAACGACCGGCGATGAAAGAAGAAACACCTGCTCTCGGGACGGTGCCACGAGAGTACAAAAGCGTTTTTTAGTCTATGCGATAACGCAAAGGCGTAGCGTAGTGCCTAATAAAATACGCCGCCACCGCCTAGTTAGGTGGCGCCAGCTATGGAGGATAGAAAACAACTGACAAACACGTAATACATGTCCTTCTAGATTGCGGGAGCACCCATATCGCCACTCGCTAAGCCTACAGCATCGATTATTTCAGTATGTTTTTCGAAAACGGTGCTGAATCGACGTAAATACTTTGCAGTCGAAGCTTAAGGACATGAATCTAAAGCAAATAAAAGCACCAGTTTGTAGCTAACGAGCTACTGAGTCCAAGACGGTGACTTGATAGATTCTAGGTGGACGGCAACCGCTTTCGGCGGCGCGGCCATGTTTTCCGGGCGTGGCCTGTGCATCAGCTTCTCCGCAATGCATGGTTGCTAGCGGCGTTTGGAAAACAGATGCGCAACTCTGCTACCTAAAGGTAGTATATACAGGAACTCTAGCCAGCGCAAGATTCCTCCTCCCACCGGCACTTCTCTAGCGCCCAATCAGCGCGCGCTGTTTGGCAACCGCTCCTGGAAAGACAGCGTCGACGCCAGGGGAAATTCCGAGCTGAAGGCTCACCGAACAGCCGCCGCTCGACAAGTGCGCCAAGTCAAGCGGCAACAGCCTGTGCCTCTGCAAGTGAGCGCCCAGCGAGCAGCTGCAGAACGTATACGGCAAGAACAGGGCCCCGGCGTCGTTAAAGCTCAAACCGCCTCGGCTTGTCAGCGCAGGCAAGGTAATCCTCAACTCAACGCAAAGGAAGCTCAAGTGGAACGTCTACATTGCCATAGTAATGCAGTCGCGGTGCGTGAGAAGGCAGCTGCAGCGCAACGTCAGTAGCGCCAGAACTACCCAACCGCCTCTCCCGTGCGCAACAACACAACCATAGGGTAACAGCATGTAATTGTCATTACACATTACTGCACAACCCATTACGTTAAAACCGCACGATACCATAACACCCACATTGCAGTAACAGCAATCGTAGCACCAATAACGATAGCAACAAAACAATAACAGCATCTTCACGGGAATCGCTGGGTGCCCGTACTGCGCACTTCCTCAGGTTTCACAGTGGTGGAGCTGCTGCATTTTCCTGTTCTTTATTTCCCACTTCGTTTCTCTTTTTCTCCCCCATCTTTTTTTCATATATCTCTTCCTTCCTCCAGAAAGAGTAGGCTTGCGTTGTGCCCCCACAGGAGCAAGTTGTCAGCCTTCTCTCGCCCACATTCCTCAGTTTCGTCAGTGTGTGTACGCAAATCGACTAATAATGATAATAGTAATAATAATAATAATAATAATAATAATAATAATAATAATAATAATAATAATAATAATAATAATAATAATAATAATAACCGCTACGCTTGCCATCCGTTGTACTTTTTAAGCCAATAATATTTCGATATTGCGTTAACGTATTTTTCTCCATTTTATATCCAAAGCAAATATATGGACACATATATATACTAGACGGGTTTTCGTCGTCGCCTTCATGGCGATAACGGCGCCTAGTGCTACGCATCTTCTAGGCGCTGCTAAAAAGCGCGTGAGTGCTGGGCGCGGTGGCGGCTGAAGCACAGGTGAAAAGAGCCGGCCGTCTTCGTCGCACGAAAGGCACATGCGATAACATAGGTCAGCGTTCGATGGCTCGCCAAGTAAAGTAGCGCGAAGGGACGCCGCTGGGGAGGGTTGCGTGCTGCGTCGCTCCAGCAGCCACTTCAAACTTTGCTCTAGATTGCGCGGTCGCGAGCGCTCGCACGCGCTATCTCGATGGACATCAGGAGACGGCTAGCCAACTTGCTGTGCTCTCAGCGTTCACTTCGCGTTTAGAGAACTGACAGTACTAAATCTGCTTCGCTGCCTGGAGCGGCCGTATTCACTTACACGAGCCGTTTGTTGAATTACGCGAGACGGGCTACTAATCTCAACACACCGCGCAAATAATCGTTTCGACGCACGCAAGTGTGAATCAACGAATACGATAGCAACAAACTGATGTTATACAAAATAAGGCTGGGATTATGAGATAGCTTCCAGCCTTATTTTGTATAACATTACAGTTTTTTCTATCGTATTCGTTGGTTCACCCTTGCGTCGAAATGATTATTTGCGCGGTGAGTTGAGCGGACCTCGAGCCGCTGGAACTCGAAGGAAACGGCTGCGTATTCCTGGGTCGACAGGACTGGCATCGACTGCAACTAAACCTTTGCTCCTAATGTAGCCTCTAAGATAAAAGGAGGGCATGCAAACACGGACGCCATTGAAGAGATCAAGAACCCGGTAATATTCTCTTGGGTCCTTGTTTGCACGCCCACATTCTTTTCTCGTCAATCCGTACCAACTAGCCCAAGTTACTGTTTTCCTAGCAAACTATCCCGCACGTGCGCTTAATAAGAATTGGCGGACGCATGAAGGATGGCTGGAGAGCGAACAACGCCAATCAATTCACCAATTTAATTTGCTTGCTCGATGCACCATCATTAGCTATAATTTCTGGCATGGGAGCGATTGAAAAAAAAACATGAAAAGGAAATGCAGCACACGGAGCGACCACTTTTAATTCGCAAGTGCCCAAAGCTGCTTCTGTAGGCTCTTAGTTGCCGTTATTAACACGGCAAAATATACAGCATAGAGGCTAGCCAGAAGCAATGTCAGTCACCATGAGATAACGCGCAATGGCGCGCCAGCAATCCGAGTTTAGCGCGTCGATTTGAGTAACGTCGGCTGGCCAGCAAACAACGGAACGCCGGACGACGCCCGCGAGCGTGAGGTACCATTCCCGGCGACGGTTCTCGGCAGCGTCGGCGACAAGCCATGCTTCAGCATCCGACATCCCTGTGGTTTCCGCGAGATTCGCCACCAGGCAGGAATGTCCGAAGAACAAATAGCTCGAAGCACTCCGTGCAGTGCCGGTCGACTCGACGCTGAAGGATAAAGTCCACTGCACGATTCAGTGCAGCTTTGTTTCTGAGCACCGATCCAAATACAGATGGAGGGTACGCTGTGCCACAGCCATGCAAATAACAACTCCAGTCAATAATCAACCTGTTGCCTGCCGGTGCTTCAGTGAATGCTGCCATGAATCGTCCATTGTCAGCTAGCAAAATACTACCAGAAATATGTGTGATGGCATTGTTGCGCAACAACATGCCTAAAATGCCGATGTAGTCTCTTTAAGAGGGGATGCCAAAAAGTACATCTCAAGATGGCTTATGGCAGTGTTCGTAGCTAGTGCGCGTAAAATTGCACTCACAGCGTTCTCCTTCAGGATGCGGATCCAAAGGTAGTCGATGGAAGTATTCGTCTCCAACATCTCGCACAGAAGGGCGACCTTCTGGTCGGAGTCACGCCCGATGGTAAGAGTAATGCGATTGACCTTCTTGTTGGAAGCCAGCGCAGTGAACAAAATGCTGGCTCTGTCATGTGACAGCTGATCAATATCCGAAAGCCAGAGCTCCCTGGTGTATGCTTGCGGAGACGCTAGAACTGGGGCCAGAATTCGGAGGTACGGCTCTGTCCAGGGTTCCAGCTGAACTCTGTCGTAGCACTTGTCCTCTAGCAACTGACGTGCAAGAGTTGTTCTGAAACAAGAACCGAAAAAAAGGTGGCAATCTTAGCACCATTCAACTATAAGAGAACGATCACTACAGTGAGACACGTTGGACAAACAAAAAGACCACGAGGAGGTCGCCCCATTCTATGATTCTCTCAAAATCGCTAATGATTATGCAACGTTGTCGTAACACACCAACCACAACACTAAAAGTTAAAATCAACCCAGAAATTTTCGAAAACGGTGTCTTTAAATAAAATCATAGATTAATGCAGTTAACGAGGATCGAAAACGGTAGAGCGTGCTTGTAGCACTCCTATCAAAGCAACCAAACTAAAAAAGTTAGACTTGGCAACTATAGAAATTTCCTTCTTCATTGAAATGCTTACTTTACGGCAGCGGAGGATGATTGAGAAAGAAGTTCATAATACCAAAGTTGAGGCTTACGTTAGATTGCATTATACGCGAGGGCCTAGGAGTCCAAATCAATCACGCACATTTCCTCTTCTGTACCGCTGACTTCGGAAACCTTCATTGTCTCGAGACTGTTGTTAACAAGCAGAGCCTTGCACAATGTCGAAATGTTGCTGATTGGAATGATACGGCCAGATACGCAGAGAAACTGCAAGGTGCAATTTTTCGACAAGGCTTCCGACCATTGGTCCAGTCCCTCGCCATCGTGGAAAGACACGCCTTCGATACTCAATGTTCGGAGACATTGGTTTTCCTTCAACGCAGACGCCACCGATTGAATGCAGTTAATTTCCACATATATGGTGCCGCATAGTAAGAGCTCCTTCAGGTTCTTGTTAACTTCAAGTGCTGTGAACAGTTCTTTGATTGTAGCGCCCGTGCAAATTTTTAACGAGAGCTTCGTCAAAGAACAATTCATTTCAAGAGCCTTAGCGATGACAGGAACATCTCCCTCAGCGATCAGCTGGGCAGTGACTTCCCTCAGTGTTGTCGAAATAAGCATCAGAGTCACCGTGGCATCTACGTGCCGCATGCCACGATCACGCACGTCCGACTTTAATGTCAGGAACTGGCAAGCGACGAGAACTTCGAGCATTCTCTGTTCATTTCGCCAGCGTCCAGACTCCCAGATGTGAACGTTCTTAAGAGTGCTCTTGTTGCGTTCGATAACTGCGTTGATTTCAGCGGCAAAATAATGGTTCTCTTCCCGAGAGCGGACAATTAGCGTCTCGATTGCCGTGACGGCGTCCATGTCTTGCAGATCTAGTGGACTATCAGGTCTTTCGTCGATGCACAGAAGACGGAGTTTACGACAGGTCATCGTCGGTGATGAAGGGCGTAGGCGTATCGGGAATGGTTGTCGTTCCACGGGGGACCTGGGACCAATGGAGCAAGCCAGACTCAGCTCCTGGATGCAAGGGTGGTGACACAAGAGCCGCGAAGCAAGACGCGATGCCTGGGAGGCGATAGCTACCGGGTGTTTGTCAACCTGTCCGTTGGACACGGACTTCAGACGCAACGTTCCGGGAGCTAGTCTCGGCCAGCTCTAAGTACAGTCTCTCTATCACTAAATTCCACGCCGTAAAATCGTCAGACAGCCAGCACGCCTCGCCTGAGCTCACCGCGCCGCACGGCCTGTTCAAATCCAGTTGCTTCTTCCACTGGGTGATGGAAATAGAGCTGCGGTTCACTGTTTCTGTCATCTTCCATCCAACAGCGTTCTTTAAAGGTACCTGTAATGACGGATCGCCAAGTGTCGCTCTTGCTGTTTATGTTGATTTGAGGGAACGTGGCCTATGCCCACGCTTTAGCTGATAACCTAATAACTGTCACCACTTGAGCAGTAAACCGTATTTAATGACCCCTATCGGCCTTCTGAGTCACAGTCAAACAATGTTATGCGATTACAGCGCTTAAGTAAAGCAATCAAACGAAATGTGTTGGCTAATAAAGCTTCTCACGTCTTCCTGTTCTCTATTTTTACTTACGAGAAAATGAACGTGAGCTTGATCTTGAACAAGTATGTGACTGGCTTGCACCCACATGTGAGGATTGGCCTGGAAACGGATAGCCTAACACAAATGGACATATGTTATGTCTATGACTTTCGAAAAAAAATGAATTGCTATAAATTAGTATGTCCGAAATTATGAACTCAATAGATAATTCCTAGCAGTTATCTACTTCAAAAGCTGCGCAAACCCCACTACCTAGTGCCGGTGCACTAACAACAAATATTCACCATCATAATCATCATCAGCCTGACTACGCCCACTGCAGGGCAAAGGCCTCTCCCATGTTCCGCCAATCAAAGCGGTCCTGTGCTGTCTGCTGACATGTTATACCTGCAAACTTCTTAATCGCATCTTCCCACCTAACTTTCTGTCTCCCTCTCAAGCGTTTGCCTTGTCTTGGAATCCAGTCAGTTACCCTTAATGACCAGCGGTAACAAATATTAAAAAAATAATTAATGAATAAACGCATAATCTCAAATATATCAATGAAAGTTAAATACAAAAATAAATAAATAAATAGCCTTGACGCTGAATTACAGGCCCACTTAAACGAAGGTGGAATTGCTTTAAAGGAGCAATTAAATAAACATATAAATGCATAAATTAAATAAATAATTCCGTGCGCCAAATTCTTTCCCGGGTTATCCAGTTTCACAAAATGTAATGACGTATGATTTTTTTACAGTGGGGAGCTCTTTAGGGGGCCACACTATCGTATACTGTCGTGTGCTGTCGTCGTCGCTTGGCGTAACGCTCAATGCGTATCATATTGAACGCTCGCTCGCGCCAAGACGTCTTCGTCCTCTTGTTCTTCGAGCGCCTTGATTATGACAAGTGAGCGCGTTCTCGAGTCAAGGAGAAGTCTTTTTCCTCTTGTTCTCCGAGCGACTTGTTCATGATCACTTACCATCATCAGCAAAAAAAAAAAAAAAAAAAAAAAAAAAAAAAACCCAGTGCGCTTGGCGTAACGCAGAAAAAAAAAACACTTACAAAAATAGAAAAAGCAGCTAGCGCGAAATAGATAGAGAGCGAAAGGGAACAATAGGAAGATAAATAGAAAAAGCAAGAGACAGAAATAAAGAGAGAGGAAGAAATAAACAGAAACAGAGAAAAATATAGAAAAGAGGGTAAAAGAGGACAAAAAGGAAAGAGAGGAGGAAAGAAAATGAAAGCCGAAGAGAAACAAAGGAGGATGCCCAGCTCCGCACTTCCTTCAGGCTTGGCAGCCCTAGTGCGAAGCTGCCATAAACTTTTAGGGGCGAAGCTCCTTAAGCCGTGGGTCGTGCGTTCTCGATGTATGTAGTTGTAGATAGCCACCTCTCGTTTAGTTCTTGGAATGTCCGCTAGATGGCGGTACTTGTATATGATGAATATATGATGAAAAGCTGCGGCGCTCGCTCCATTCAGATGTATGGGCGCTGCTGCTTCTCACAATGTTCACTAGATGGCGCTGCGCTGTGACACTACGTGAATTGATCACTAGATGGCGCTGCGGCGCTCGCTCCATTCCGATGCGTAGGAGACGGCTCCGCTGCGTGCTCTAGTGTGATATGAGACCGCTGGGTGGCGCGGCGCTCTTGGCGCGCTTAAGGTCCCTCTATTTTTCAAAGGTAGCGCAAACTCCAAGCTCCTCCTCTCAGCGCCGTTTCCTCCTCACCCGTCACTCCCGGCCGCCATTATTGGGCGAGACTCGCAAGACGCGCCCGGCCCGCATGCGGTGCGTCGAAGCGCTTGCTTGTACTTGCTTGGAAATGTCACAATTCTGGGCGCAGATTCACACAGCTGTTCGTACGTAAAATGTGTAGTAAAAATAGTTTGTGGTTGTTCGGTACATTAGCTATCATTTCGCGTTTTGTAAGCAACAAATCGCACACTGGTGCCGGCATATATAAGAAATCCCATTGCGGCACCTTACGCGCGGACAGCTTTCTGGACTTGGGACCTGTGTTGACAACGTGAAAACCTAGCATTTGTGCATTGTATTCGACTTCATAAATGTAGGATGCGTCGCTCGCACCAGGTGAACAAGAGGCAGAACATGTTAAACGCAATCCTAGGAAGTCTTTACAGCTGCCGTTTTTCTTTTCGGATACCGTGGTGTTTGTTCACAAGACGCATTTTGGAAAATCAGAAGCTACATCAAATTATGAACACACAACACGGCGGAGGCACTTATTTGCTAAATATTCTCAGCGTGCATTCCCAGCGCATTAGGCTTTAGCTTCTTGCAGCCATTTCTCGCAAGGATGACTGGCTCGAATTGATCGTCCGTGAAGTGTTTCTGAAATATACAGACATCCTTCAATGCACCCTCTGCAATTGCCTAACGAAATACGGCCGCAGTGCGCTGCAAACCACTTTGCTTCTTGCGGAAACAAAAATGTGAACGGCGACGAAAACAGGATGGTGTCCTTGCACTGGTAGGTGCCTATTTATTTACAAGTCAAATGTGTACTTAAAAAGTTTGGTCAAAACCACAACAAAATAATAAAGCGCATCAAAAAGAAACACGCAGCAACTGTCTTATAACTATTATTGAACACAGAATATCAGTAACACTGAATCAGAAACACTGAGAAATGTGGATAAATTTTAAAAAAATATACAAACCGACACAACGAATAAAACTGACACCCGCTTCAAATAAACATATAGTTCAGGAGAAAAAATTAGAGGGTTAGAGAACGAACATGCGTTTAAAATTATAGTTGGCGTACGGGAAGCTTTGCAGCATATTGCTAAGTAAATTACGCTCATCAATCGATGCTACTTACTTGCCATGTCTCTTTCTTTATCGTACCCATCTCATCACCACCCTCTATTTTTGAGGGCTAAAAATAAATGAGCGCTAAAAAAACAGCTCCGACTTTCTCAGAGTAAGTTTTTAACGACTTTTTGGCAAATAAATTTTGTAAAATCTACGGGCTGAGCGAGAAAACAGAGATCTTGCAAAAATATTTTTCACAAACGTTGCAGTAAAAGTTTCGCAAAACAATTAGTAAATTGCGAACACTAAGGATTTCGC
This sequence comes from Rhipicephalus appendiculatus, assembly GCA_030522465.1. NCBI lineage: Eukaryota > Metazoa > Arthropoda > Arachnida > Ixodida > Ixodidae > Rhipicephalus > Rhipicephalus appendiculatus. The sequence continues at coordinate 23,200 of JALIZH010024238.1, forward strand.
TGTATATATTGTGTGCGAGAAAGCGTGGCCGATAATGTCACGCCGCTTTTTTTTTTGTCTAACTTAGGTATCAGTATCGAGCCTTAGCTTAGCCTCCCGTCCTGGTAGTCGAAGTTCTTCCTCCCGATACGATGGAGCCATATCGCTCGCCGTTTGACGTTTTCCTTTCCACGAGGAATTGCAAAAAACTTGTCACCCTTGGCCACGCTGTTTGAGCATCCAACAGCGCAACAAGTTGGCACCTGGCTGCAGCCGATGACGTCTTTCAAACTGCAAAAGCTATAAGAAGCCTGCGCTCACGTACAGCGCGCACGTGCGGCGGTGTTTCTACGCCCGATAATGGCGTCGTTTTCCGGCGCCGCAGCAAAAGGCAGAGGGGTCATCGGGGAGAACTAACTGGTCACGTGTTGGGCCTGGTCCAATAGGGGGAGCACAAAAGGGCGAAGAAGAGAGGAGAGACACAGAGGGCGGGGAGGACATTCTGCCTTTCCTTTTTGGACAATGGTTTGCGCTACCTTTGAAGAATAGAGGGACCTTAGGCGCGCTTCCTCTTTCGCTCGGCAGTCAGCGCGCAATGAGCGACGAAGAAGGTTAGCGACGAAGAAGGCACGAAGGCGCCGGAAACGGAGCCCGACGTTCGAGCCTACGAAGCTCAAGGTGCACGGCGACGCCGAAAAGCGGATCCAGAAACTGTGAGAGCCCGAGAAGCGGCGAGGAAACGCGAGTACAGGCGGGCAGATCCTGAGGCTGCGCGAGTGAGGGAAGCTGCTGCCAAGCGCACACACTGGTCCTCACGTCTTTCATGATGATATAATGGGCGAATTTTCACGGAAGAGTCATGAACCTCCGGAGCTTCGCCCACTAATCATCATACACTCCGTGGATATGCTGTGATTTTTTTCGCAATATGCTTGATAGCTTCGGCGGAGCCTCACGGCAGCGGCCGCGGCGGACATCATCACCACCAAACCGGCTCTTCTTGTAAGCACATATTGGCATTTCATGTCAAACTGTTCATATTGATGAAACTTGCGATACTCGACGTACGTAACTCACGAGGAGTACGGTTGCTCACAACTTACGAATAAATGGAAGCTGCGCCCCCCAGAACAGCGGCACGCCTGTCAGTTTGCAAGGGAGCCCTACTTTATGGTTCCCGTTCAACCCATCAATAGTTTTTGGCTGCTGTAATGTAAACGCTAGGCATATTTGGCGCTAAAAGTTCATCGTCCGTTGTCAAAGTGTTACGATTTACTGAACGTAACACTGTGACAAGGGTCGACGAACATCGCAGTCTTTGCTGAAATCAATCAGGAAAATAGAGTTTTCAACGGGAAAATAGCGACAGAAACTTGTGACTGCATGGGAATGTCACCAACCTGAAATATGCGAGAGGTGTTTGACGTCACGTAGATACGCGAGTGATATTGAATGGGACCTTTCTGATAATTCTACCTTGGCGGAACAGCGATTGCTGCTGGTTGAGCTACAATTGATTCTGAGGAAGTACCGATTAAAGTTATAAGTTATTGGACTTCAGTTGCAGGAACAGAAGACCAGATATATGTAAGGGAGAATGCGGCCGGAAATTTCGACCGCTGAGCCTTGTAGGGAACGTTTTGAAATTCTTAGCATGCAGCCCACCATTCAATGCCCATCATCTATCAATAAATTGCTTTTATGTATTCTCGTTTCTCGTTCGAACCGCGTTCAACGTTCATCTTATGCTGCTTAGCGCAATTTTGTCCAAAATAAACCTATATGAACTTTTTTTCTCTACGGCTGCACATATGGAAACATATATGGAACCAGAAATTCCATGGGAGCCCTCCCAACTGCGTCGGAGCGCAGCCTTTGGATTTGGACACACTTCCTATAGATACAACGATGGTCCATAATGGCGAAGGAGAGCGCCAGTGGTCCCAAACCATATAAAAAACATGGTTGATCCCTCCGTCATAGGAATCGGTATGAAACGAAAGTGAAACGTGTCCTTACAGAAGTAGTTGAATGTTTTCTGTACATTGAAATAAGATAGCTTGCGCAATGTCTATCGGTGTTTGACAGTTATAACACCGTATAAAGTGAACGCTAGGTACATCTGTATCCCGACGACTAACGTCCGCGATCAATGATTAAACAAACCCTTGCGGTCATAGACACTTGTGGTAGCTGTACGTGGAGAGCGGAATCAGAGAAAGCGGTGCGACACCCAGAAGAGCGTAACTGAGTGGACGACGAAATTGGGCTAAGGTCGCCTACTCGTGGCATGTTAGAGTTATTGAACACCGCTGCCCGACCAGAGGGAAACGCAACGCGCGTCGTGTCTTCCCCGTTGGAAGAGTGTACTAGAATGTACCGTTGGCCGGCTGCGATTTTAAATGCGAATGCATTTCATAGTCGGGCTATGTCAGGCGGCGTTGTCCCGCGTTGTCCGGCGTTGTCCGCGGAGGAGGAGGCGGAGGATAGGTTGAGGAGGTGTCCGCGCGCCGGCAGGTGTTATCTCGCCGCTCTCACTCCCTCTCCCATAGGCAACAGCTGCGGGCGCGTGCGCTTATCCTCGCCCCGAGCAAACGGAGCATGTGGTGCGAGAGAGTGTCGGAGAGGGTAGGTGCTGTGCTTCGCCGCTCATTTTCTCGCCATTCGCTCTCTCTCCTCCCTGCGCCCCACTCTCCCGTCCGCTCGCGCCTCACTCTCGACCGTTCGCTGGCTGGGCGCCTCTCAAGGCGATGAAGTCGGTGTCGGCGCATTCGCATTTCCTCACGATTCCCTTCGGGGAGGTGGGGGGCATTTTTTTTTCACGGGGCGAGCGTTAAGCTGGGAACGCCAAGTTACGCCACACGAAACACTCGCGCGTCGCAGAGCGTTTTACGGTATGTATAGACGCTATGAGTGAGGCCGACGCTGGGGGTAACGTCGCCACCTGGCAATGTGTCAATGCGTCGACAAAATTGCACTTTTACTATTCGAAACGTGCTGAATGGGATGAACGCGTAGAAACGACGCTTTGAAGGAACTAATCGTGGATTGCAAGGCCATAATGCGTTACTGCACTTAAGCGAGAGCACTGTGAGAGCACAGTGGTAGATATAAAAGACGCGTTTTTATAGCCTGCGCAGCATGTGGCCGTAGCGCAGTGGATAGCGTGCTCGACATCGCTTGTCTCGGACCAAGCGGTCATAGGTTCGAATCCCGCCGACGGGACTTTTTTTCTTTGTCTCCTGATCATGTGTATTTTTTCGACATCATTTCCGTGACGGAAATACGTCACTGAAATCTTGGTGGACCCCGGCATAAAACACTTTCGTGTTAAAAAGTTGCACTTTGCAGTTCCCCTTTTCCCGTTGAAGCTGCGAATCAATAATTCAGCCCTCGCTGCAGTGTTTCTGCTACGACAAATCAATGAAGCTACCGGCACTGTAGCATTACTTCACCGCATTTACCGTACATATCAGTGTTTGCTGCCCGAGATGTGTTGATGTCATTTCATCAAGTTGTTTCTGCGTACTCTCTATCAGTTCTCTTCCATTATCAATTAAATATTATAATTACAATTCCTTCGTTTGGCTTTCATTGCCTACGTCACTTAAAAAAGCATGAATTTAGAAATCCAAAGAAAATTTTTGGGCGAGTTGGGTCTTAGATTGCTTAGGTATGCTCGACTGTGCTTCGAAGCACGTTAAGTGACAAGGGAGAAATAAAATAGAAGAAAGTGTAGCCCCTACTACAAATTATTTCACGATACTCTTAAAAAAGTACAGGAAGAAATACACCTTCCGAGCATGCACAAATAGCCAAGGTATGACGTGCAACGATATGGTCAAGATTACGTGTTATCAAGAAAGTGCATTTCTGAAGAATATGTTACACAGTAAAAGCTCGTTAATTCTAATGTCACGGCACCAGAAAAAAAAATTCGAACTATGCGAATGTTGAATTATTATGAATATCATGAAACTAATAAAGAACGGGCTGTGAAATCAATTCATTTTCATTTTCTTGGTGAATACGCAAATCCAGCACTTATTTGGCGTATGAGCAGTGCGAACGCCGCGATCCTCGCCATTCCCCGTGCCTTTTTGTGAATTGCGAGCAGCAACACCCCACGTGCACGCGGCGGTAATTTTATCGCCGCAAAAATGGCCGGCAGCTGATCGTTCGTGCATCGCAATGTAGCAAGCGTGTTAGAAGCCAGCATGCGGACAGCCGCTGAAGGTGTTCATCTTAAACCGGTTTCACCATGTTTGAGTTTTGGGACATTGCGCGCGCATAGCCTAAAGTCAAAACAAAACTACTAAGTGCCATTTCCGCTGTGGACGAAACCGTGGGCGATAACGGCACGATCATAGCGCGCATTCAGTTCTGAAGGCACGTACGCCTCCTATTAGACACTTTTAGTTGGGCGTACGCAACAAGCCTACGTACGATGCGTACGCTGCAAGCGAAGCGCTCAGCAACACTTTTAGTTTACCGTATCGACCTTACCGGGATGCGTTTGGTCCAACTAGACGTATCATATGTGAAATGAAACAGCTTTCGCGTGCTCCTTAGCGACATCCTGCGGTGGCCGGCCGTTATAACGGCCACTGGCATCCGAGTCAAGCTGAATCATCGGATGCGCGTTTTTACGTTCTGTGCCATCTTGCAATCTGGCTGCTCTTTCATTCGAGATCTCGCGATAGTGTCACGTAGCTAGCGCTACGTCTCGTTAAGATTGCGTGCGCCGGATTTTTTCCGGGTGTACACACGCATCCTTGGAATAGATACGTTACGTACTGCGCATGCGCACTTATCTCCTGTAGCCATGCTGCGTACGTAGGCTCGTTACGTACGCTAAACTAAAAGTGCCTATTCTCAAAGTCGAACGAAACTGCCGAGCACCGCAACTGCTCCTGAGCAAACGTGGTTCACTAATGCAAAATCATAGATGGTGACCACACAGTTCTGAAGGCACGCGGCGAACACGAAACCAATGCTTGTCGCATCTTTGACCCCAGTCGTTGTTGACGCGATCACAGATAGCACCTACGCAGTTCGCATGCGCCAAGTAGAAAGGAAAACGAAAGTTTGCAGTAGCCGCTGAAGCCTTGGTCGCCAACATCGCTCTCTCGGTAACATTGTGGCTGGTGAACACGTCTTTTTCTGAAGGCCCGCGAATGTTTCGGTTGCTCGCGAACGCCGTTTTCGCGCCTTTGCGTCGCGCTATTGCGGTGCTTCGCGCTCGGTGCGCTCCTAGGATCAACCGAATTAACCGGGCTGCAGGCCAAATATGATCGAATTAACGACATTTTCATGTAATCAAACAGTACATATGCCTGCCAGCACCAACGAACACATCCAAATAATCCGATTTGACAAATTATGGTACATGCCGGCTACAAAATTTAAACCAGTGGTTAGGTGGCGTGTCGCACTACATCCCGTCGTTATTCATATTTGGTCCACCCTTTGTCTGCGCATTCAACTATGAGGCCCAACAAGAAATGCAAATTTCCAAGATATTTGAGAGTGGCTTCATTACCTTTCAAGTTGGAATCGTCGTTCAAAGTACCGTTGGGTTCATTTCATCACACGGGTTGTACTAATGTAAATGATTCACCACAGAAAATTTCAGAACATCGCCTACAGTACTCATGCAGTTGACTTTAGCAGCTGAAATGTCGCGTACGTGATTCGCGTCCGGCTTCTGTGTTCCTAGGACTGGGAATCACCTGACTTCTGTGCTTCATTCTAGCATGATTATTCCTTGGATAAGTTCATATCATAGCTGTCTCTGATCTTTGTTTTAGCCAATGAAATCAACAATGCCCGAAGTATCTCCCTTTTATCTCCTATAAGTTTTCTCCAGTTCACTACGGCTAACTCCTTATAATCTGTGTAAGAAGGGTTGAAAGTTGGGCGAGTTGGTGAAGGGTTCATCTTCTAGAAAACTGCGCAGCAGACGGGACACAGGTGGGACTGCGCTCGTCTGTCTCGTTCCTGTTCCTTCTTTGTCTACCGTCTCGTGCGCAATTTGCTAGGAAGATGAATTCCTATAATCATTCTGGAAGTACCATGGGAAGCCATGAAAGTTCTGCGATTGTGAAGATTAAAAATATAGGAAGATAATGGCGTGGAAAGGTAAACAAGGTGACAGTGTGCTTACGCATACGCAAGCAATGAGAAGCCCTTCTAGTAAATGGATTGCGTTGAAGCCATAGAGAGCACGCAGGCCACTTTGCTAGCTGCAGCAGCCGCTTTTTCCTGAAGGAGAGAGTTGCGAGTGTTACTTCGATTAACAGTCTAGTTTGTTAGCGTAACATTAATGGCCTTCGGCCTCCCGACGAAGCTGCTAATTTTGTGACGTGCTTAACCAAAAGCAGACAAAAGCATTTCAAGGTAAACGGAGCCTGTAAAACATCAAATGAAAATGGTAAAATAATTTCTATACGTGGGGAAAAAATCTGTTTGAATAATGTGTGACAAGATTACATGCATGCGACCAGGCCCTGTAGCCAGGGGGGGCATTGGCCCCCCCCCCCCCCACCCAAATTCGGGTGGAATAGGGTGTTTTACCGAGAATACATAATGAAAATAGGTGGTTCTCAAGGTTTTCAATAGGTGTCCCCCCACACCCCCGAAAAAATTTTTGGCTACGGACCTGCATGCAGCTTATCAAAGTGACAACGCCGTATAAGCGGCGAGTGTGCAATGAATGGAACAATTACGAACTTGAACCAGCCATTTTACGTTGTTTAAACCAACGCCGAGCTTTTTCAGTTTGTTTGCCAGCTCACCACCCATACGTCTATGCCAGGCTTCTTTCGATACCTGATGAGACAGGTCACTCGAATGGTACAGGGTAGCGTAAGGCTAAAGAAATGAGTAAATCAGCGCAGCAAAGTGTCGCACAGCAAGCGTCGCACAGATTGCGTTGCAATGGAAGCTTATATGAAAAGCTGGAAACTCGCATCTCATCGGTAACGAAGAACTTCCCTAGAACACCAACGCCTCCGAACCCAAAGTGAACGTCGCAAGACAACATCCTTTGGCCTTCAGGAAATGTTGCGAAGTGTACTTCTTTTTTATTAAATGCGAAACATTTCTTTGCGTTCTGTAAGCACTTTTTCGTTTCTATCTACGTATCTATCTATCTATCTATCTATCTAGCCGCCCACGTCTGGGTGCTCTCGTGATCGCCTCCTTAACTTTGGGTGTACGAAAATTTGTCTGGGAGGGTAAGAGGTATTGACAATATGTCTGGCTGGTCATGACATGAACAACGTGAAAATCCTGTCGTATACGTCATGAAACCCTTTCCTGCAGACACGTGTGGCACATACTCGTATACCATGTACCGCGGTATTCGGGTATGCGCCACAAGTGTTAAACAATTTACGCCTACCCAGGAACGGTGAGGACAGACATTAGTATTTTAAAAGCGAGAGCGTTAAGAAACACTGACGTCGGTACTGTTGACCCGACAAATCCAAATAAAAGATATCAGGGTCGCAGCAGGAATCGAACCAAAACAATCGGCGTGGCAATCAAGTATTCTACCGCAGAGCCACGCCAGGTCTCGGAAGTGCTTTGGAAAAAAACCCTATGCAGGCGTAATGTTGGTGAAACGTCAATTGTGGTTTCAGCGCTGGCTATCCAATTTTATAAACATTACATATGTATTCCTATGAGGCAGGTGTTATGTTGGGTTAACGTCAATTGTATACTTAAGCGCCATCCATTGTAATTGGTCCACGAAGCACTATCCAGGGCTACCATCCTCGCAAGCACAAGTGCTACATATCAGATTACCGCTTCTGGTGTAGGTAATATCCATGTTTCTCTTGGCATCGTTACGCAACTGTAAACAGCTGGTTATATGAAACATATGGACTGTTCAATATATGCCTTTGCGTACAACATTTGTAGATATTTTTAACATCATTTCGTAACGTTTCGCTCTATAAGAAAATTACAACCCAGTCACCTTGCCTCCGTATGCTTCGCATAACATCGATTCCCATGGTACTTGGGATCTGCCAACTTTTTCATTTCAATATGTGGGGTATTACGCCCCAAAACCACGATATGATTAGAGACGCCGTAGTAGAGGGCTTCGGAAGTTTTTACCATCTGGTGTTCTTTAACGTGCACTGCCATCGCGCAGTACACGGGCCTCTACAATTTCACCTCCATCGAAATACGACCACCGCGGTCGAGTTCAAACCCGCGACCTACGGGTCAGCAGCCGAGCACTGTAACCACTGATCCACCGTGGCGCACAGGGTACGTCTTTTACGCCTGCCAGCTTAATTACTTTTTAAGCACGTAATACTTCAATATTGCGGTCTTATCAATTTTTTTGCGAAATAAGGGGCGCTGACCGCTAGCAGCTGGAAGTCGAAGTAAACGGCTCCGTATTCTTGTACTGAAAGGTCCGGCATCGAGTGCTGCTCAGCCGCTCCTAATGCAGCCTTTAGCATATAAAAGAGGAGTAGCCGGGAAACAAACACACAAGAGAAGAGACCGAGAACACAGTGTTATCGTGATGTCTTCTGTATTGTGCGTGTTCCAAGCCTACCTTAATTTACGGGGAAACCGTACGAACTAGCTCAACTTTCTGTCGCTTTAGAAGAGTATTCCGCGACTGCGCTCAACAAGAAATGGCGGAGGCGCCCAGCACTGCAGGCGAACAAAAACAATCTCGTTCATTCCGTCACATCAGTTTGGTTTCCTCATGCCTTGGCATAAGTTATTGTTTTCTGGCATCTGCGCAAATAAAAAAAAAAAAAAAGCGAGACGCACCATACGAAGCTACGACTTTTATTTCGCAGGACACGAACACATGCTTTTTCAGTTTCATAAGTGTTGCTATTACCACAACAAAAAATAGCAGATTCGACGCTAGCGAACGGGAACGTCAGTCACTAACAGGTAACGTGTAATGGCGCACCAGCAGTCCGAGTTGAGCGCGTCGACCTGAGTGACCTCAGCTGGCCAGCAGACAAGGGAACGTCGGACGACACCCGTGAGCGTGAGGTACCATTCCCGGCGACGGTTCTCGGCAGCGAAGATGGCAAGCCGTGCCTCGGCATCCGACATTCCAGTGATTCCCACGAGATTGGTCATCAGGCAGGAACGTCTGAGGAGCAGCTCGAAGCACTCTGCACAATGCCGGTCGACTCGGCGCTGAAGGACAAAGTCTATTGCGCCGTTCAGTGCAGCTCTGTTCCTAAGCACCGATCCAAATACGGGTGGCGGATACTCGATGCCACCGTCATGCACAGAGCAACTCCAATCAACTATCAGAATGTTGTCTGACAAGGCGTCAGTGAGTGCTGCTACGAACTGTCGACGATGTTTGACCCAAATATCGCCAGAAATGTTTGTGATGGCGTTGTTGCGCAACAGCATACCGGTAAATGCTGCCGTGGTTTCCTCAACGGGCGTTACCTTTAATTTCATGTTAAGATGCCTTATGCTGGCATTCGTAGTTAGTGCGACTAATATATCGTTAGCATAATTCTCGATCTGAATGGCGATGTTAAGGTACTCTATGGATCTATTCTTCATCAACATATCGCACAGAAGGGGGGACCCTCTGGTTGGTATAGAACTTCAGGGAAAGAGTAAGACGCTTGATATTATTGTTGGATGCCAGCGCTTCTAACAAAGCGTTGACGCTTTCAAGTGACAAGTAATCGGTTTCCGGCAGAGAGAGCTCCTTGATGCCTGATTGCGGAGATACCAGAACTGGTGACAAGATTCGGAGGTAGGCCCCTGTACAAGGTTCCAGTTGCACTCTGTCGTAACACTCGTCTTCAAGCAACTGACGTGCCAGTGATATGCTGAAAAAAAGCCCCGAAAGCGCGGTTATCTAACCAACATTCAACTACAAGCGAACAACGGCAGCAGTGAGAGATATATGTGACAAGCAAAAATTCCAAGTCAAGATAGCCACTTTCTTTGATTCACTCAAAGGTGGTTAGCGTTATACCGTTTGGTGCTAACACATCAATCAAATCAGATCTCATTCGTCATTGAAAAGCTCTGTTTACTGTCTTGGCTAATTATATAAAAGGCAATTTTCATTTTACAACGTACACTTTCAATGAGGAAACAGACCGGTCAAAACACGAAGCAGCAAGGAACGAGCAACACACCACCCGAAGCGCCGAATATCAACTGAAATTTATTCTGATGAAACAGCATATATAAACACATACGTAGGAGCACCTCGTCACAAACAAAATAGACCAAACCAAGAAAAAGGACATAGAACCAAAATGTGTAATGGGATGGTCATCATCACATTGTGTGATGTCATCATGTGCTGATGACCATCCCATTACCCATTTTGGTTCTATGTCCTTTTTCTTGGTTTGGTCTATTTTGTTTGTGACGAGGTGCTCCTACGTATGTGTTTATATATGCTGTTTCATTAGAATAAATTTCAGTTATAGTCGGCGCATCGTGTGGTGTGTTGCTCGTTCCTTGCTTCGTCTTGGTGTTTTTACCGCGCTGTTTTTTCATTGAAAATGTTAAACCAACTAGCCAACAAGTTCACCCTATTAGACAACGTACACATTTACGTAATAATGTCATACCAGATTTTGCGCGCACGTTTCTTTTAATCCTTGCGCTCCTATCTTTCGAATTTGATATACAGTACAACCTCGTTGATAGGTTCTCCTTTAATATGATTTCCCGGCTCCTACGCTCGCAATCGCGAAAATTCAAAGTACACCCAAAGAACCGCATATAAGGCGTCCCGTTTAATACGCTACCGGAAAATACGATTATTCAGCAGCAACTTTCAGAACCGCGAGACAAGGCGGTAGTATGATACGTTCTGCAGCCAGAAACTCTAATATAGGTGTGAAAACAGGGCCCTCTCGTGCACCAGTGAAGCGCCAAGTGGCCGACAGCCACCGCGCGGCGACAGCGGCTTCTCCGCAGTGCCTAATTTCCTCCCTCCACGCTGCTTTGCTCGATCGCCCTCTCCGCGTCTTCTCCGAATTGCTCGATCGGCACTTTGTAGAACACACATCGACCCGAAGGCAACTGGTGGCACTGCATGGCTGTCAAAATCTTCAAACGGCTTTAAAACAAGTGTCTTTTCTGACGCACTTCGCATGATTTCACTGAGCCTTCCAAATCCTTCATCCTCAGCACAGTACATAGATGAACAGTCGTTACACATATTTTTGTTCAGACCCCATGCCTTCAGTACATCCGGGGGAACTCTGCTCAGCTAACAATGCGGCCCAAAGAATTGAGGTTGTCGCTCTTCCATTGCGCCATGGTTTTGGTATGAGACCTACCGGAACGCACAGGCCGCCACTACACAACACGCCGCGACATGTAACCATAGCAACGGCGCCATTGCGCACTTTTCTCCGGAGCGCGTTCGTTTTCGGGTTACACTGCACTTCCACTCGGAGTAGCCGGGACAAACTTGTTCTGGAAGGTATATGGCTATCAGACGCCAAAAGTGCCTTTGTGAGGACTTGACATCTTGTGAGGATTTGACGGATCGCAATGCAGGCGTTTGGAGAATTCAGCAGGTTTCCCTTCCGTTGCCATTACGCCTGCCGTTATCTTTCAAAGCTCGTTCCGCCGTGCGAGATGGTGCGGTTGCAAGGGGCAGCGAAAATACTGTCGCATGTCTCAAGACAGAACGCAAACTTATCTGCGCGCGTGTGCGACCTCACTTTTGCGCGATTTCATATCGTGTTGTACCGTGATTGTTACGTCCACTGCGCAGAGTTTAGCTTGTTAGGCAGTTAGTGGGGCGGCCGTTTTCTTCACGGACGGGCCGAGTCGCGCGTGAACCTGCCATCGTATTCCAAATACGTATGATCGAGAATATCACTGGCTCTCTTCGGCAAACATGGCCATATCGAAGCGGCAATGCAAAAAAGAACCGAAGCTCACGCGGCCCAAAATTACGTTAGCTGACTCGGCGGTAGCGTTTCTTTACCCTGGTTGTCTCAGCGCTTGGTTTTGCAATAGTCAGGTTTTCTCGGCATTTCAACACAAGTGACCACGACATTGCTTCTGTCACGACGAGAACTAACTGGCTGGCCTCTGGCTGCTAGAAGGTCGAAAATCGAAGAGTCCCTCTGAGTTGCTTTTTGTTTGTTTGAAAGCAATACTATTTTTTTTTGTCCTTGCAATTTAATATGGGCTTGTTGGCCTCAATTTTTGTTGGATTCGGATCGTACGTTTTCCCGGATCGTACGTTTGTTTTTCGCTGTTTTTTCTAAAATGTATCAACAAAGTTCTACTGTATAAGCAAGAATTAGAGGTTACGAAGGACCTCTATTATGCTTTTATTGTTCCTATAAATGTCTATCGTGGCGTTTGTCCCTAAACGCCTACATACGCCCACTTCAAATCGGCGCCCATTGAACGCTAATAAATGCGAAGCATTTCTTTGCGTACTGTAAGCACTTTTGCATTTCTGTCTACGTATCTATCTATCCATCCATCTATCTATCTATCTATCTATCTATCTATCTATCTATCTATCTATCTATCTATCTATCTAGGCGCCTACGTCTGGGTGCCCTCGTGATCACCTCTTTAACTTGGGCTATACCTAAATTTGTATGGGAGAGTAAAAGGTATGGACGAATATGTCTGGCTGGTCATGACATGAATAACGCGAAAATCCTGTCGTATATGTCGTCAAACCATTTCCTGCAGACACGTGTGGCACATACCCGTATACCACGGGCCGTGGTATGCGGGTATGCGCCACAGGTGTTTGACAATTTATGTCAACCCAGGAACGGCGAGGACAAACATTAGTAATTTAAAAGAGAGAGCGTTAAGAAAAACTGACGTCGGCAGCGTTGACCCGAAGAATCCAAATAATAAATACCAGGATCCCAGCAGGAATCGAACCCAAGCAATCTGCGTGGCAATCAACTATTCTACCGCAGAGCCACGTTAGGTCTCGGAACTGCATTGCAAAAAGACCGTATGCATGCGTAATGTTGGTGAAACGTCAATTGTGGTTCCAGTACTGGATATCTAATTTTATAAACATTACATATGTACTCCTATGAGGCAGGCGTCGTGTGGGGTTAACGTCATTTGTATACATAAGCGCCATCCACTGTAGTTGGTCCACGAGGCATTATCCAGGCCTACCATCCTCGGAGGCACAAGTTCTGCATATAAGATTACCGCTTCTGGTGTAGGTAATACCCATGTTTCTGTTGTCATCGTTACGCAACTGTAAACAACTGGTTATATGAAACATGCGACTGTTCAACATATGTCTGTGCGTACAACATTTGTACGCACAGACGCACAACATAGAATATTCCAGTCTTATCACTCGTTGTCGCACAAGCTCTGGAATAAGCTCGAGTGTTCGCGTCTAGCACGCAATCTTAACAAAACGATCTACAGTAATCGCGAAGCTTAAAGATAGTGAGGTACAGAAGAGACAGGCGGAGGGAAAGACCACCAGCTCCACTGACTCCCTCGCCCCCTTCGAACCATTTTTTCATGGTATTCACGGGCCGGGGAGAAATCAGCGCTGCACGATTCAACCCATTCCACTCTTCTAGCCTTCTAACATTCTGGCTGTGTGCTCTTCCACTGCTCTTATGAATCATGCCAAAAAGAAAGACACCCAGGATTGTGTTCATTCAAAAGTGAACACTTCATTATCCATGAGAACGTCTTCTGCGAACCTCACCAGACAAAAGAGAATTACATGGCTATGTTCAACTGTTAGCGCCTTTTTTGTCACCATAAAAAATAACATTTTTTTTCTTTTTCCCGCTGAAGATATAGGTCGCGCACATCTTGGCCTTATTTTAGCTGCCCCTTTGTAAAAATATTAGTGCCTATGTTTACGATTCTGAACGTTTAAAGCATTTTTTTTTGCCTGTACATTTTCTGGTGCCTAAAACGCTCTTTGTAGACTAAAACACGCTTTGTTGTGAAAAAACCAGGCCCCTAGAAATAATACAGTACACACGAAGAGCTTGGATAGCAACGCAAGCACGCACCTTTGTTCGTATGGGCCACTCCATTCATCAAGCCCCTGAAGCTTCAGTTCCTTGAGACTCTTGTTGACACGTAGAGCCTTGCACAATCGCGACACTGCGTTGATGCTAATGTGCTCGCAGTTTATGCGGAGAAACTCCAAAGTGCGACTTTTCGACAAGCCTTCCGACCAATGCATCATTCCTTCGCCGTCATCGAGAATCACTTGCTCCATGCTGAGCGTTCGCAGACAATCGTTGTTTTCCAAAGCCGACGCCCCCGCCCTCGAGCAGGCCGCGTTCATATATATGCTGCCGTACAGAAAAAAGTTCTTTCAGGTTCTTGTTGAGTTGAAGTGCTTTGAACAGTTGCTCAATTGAACAGTCTTGCACAATGTGCAAGGAGAGCTTCGCCAACGTACAGTTCGTTTCAAGTGCCTTAGCAATGAGAGTTAGCTCCCTGTCACGAATTGGCTGAGCAACGACTTCGTGCAATGAAGTCGAAACACGCATTAGACTGACCACTGCATCCATGTACGGCATTCCACCTTTATTGTGGTTCGCCTTGAACGTGAGGGACTCGCAGGCGACGAGGCTTTCGAGCATTGCAAGTCCCTCTCGCCTCTGTCCAAACTCCCAGATGTCAAAATTTTTGAGAGTGGTGCGGTTGCGCTCCAAAAGTGCGTCGACTTCAGCGGCGATACGCTGGTTATGTCCCTCACAGCGTATCATTAGCGTCTCAAGGCCGGTGATGGTGTGGATGTCCCGCAGGTCTAGATGAGCGCTGGATCTTTCAGTGATGCACAGAAGACGCAGTCTACGATGGATCAGCATTGATAACGTAGGGCTAAGGTGGATTGGGAATGGTGGTCGTTCGAAAGGGGATCTGGCCCGAATGGAGCAAGTCAGGCTCAGCTCCTGGACGCATGTGTGGCGACTCAATAGCAGCGAAGCAAAGCGCGCTGCCTCTTGCGCGATAATCACAGAGGGCCTGTCAACCTTTTCGTAGGGCACGGACTGTAGACGCAGCGTTCCTGACTTTGTCTCGGCTAGCTCCAAGTCGAGTGCCTGTATCACTGAATTCCACGCAGTACAATCGTCACAGAGCCAGCACGTCTCGTCTGAGCTCACCGCTCCGCACGGCCTGTCCAAATCGAGTTTCCTCTTCCACTGGGTGATGGAAATGGAGTCGTCATTATCACTCTGCGACATCATCTATCCAAGAGTGTTCTATTGATGATGATGATGATGATGATGATGCTCCTTGTATGATTGGCACCTACCCACTCAGGGGGGATCGGCCAAGAGTCGGGCGGATCATACAGTCTGGACTACTAATTTTTTTGTTAACTATCCGAAGGAGCCAATAAAGTTTATTCATTCATTCATTCATTCATTCATTCATTCATTCATTCATTCATTCAACTATTAACAATTTGCTTTGCAAACGCTGCCATTTGAAAAAAACAAAAGGTTTCCCTTAAGTCATACACAGGTAATTTCTGAAGGTGGTTCGGTGCCAGGATTCCAAAAAAAAACGTCGATACCGATCTCGTAAATGACTCAAATCTGGACGCCGATTGTGAATTATAATTTTTGTTTCAGGGTTATGTTTCAAAGCAAAGTGAACACATGGGATACCTCACGCAACAATGCGTTAAACCATTCAGGTCTTAGCACCTCGGGAACATACTTAATAGGAAAAAATAAAATAAAATACGAGGGGCAAAGACAGTCATATGAGGGCCGCGGGCTGCAACCGAGAGCCTGGCGGGCCGCATGCGGCCCGCGGGCCGCGTGTTTGAGACCCCTGCACTATAGGGAATCGGCCATGAAACAGGCGAATAATATAGGGGGAGAGAATTATAATTCAGACGAAGGATCAGGCAACAATTGGTCACCCTAGA
>JALIZH010024239.1:0-18147 GCA_030522465.1 Rhipicephalus appendiculatus
TATGATGATTGAATCGAACGGCTCTAATAACCAGACTCTACTGAAGCTTACCAAGAAAACGGACAATGCACTCAGGTTAATAAGAAGGGTTGCCAACCGGCAGCAAGGACTTTGCGAGGACAACCTCGTAAGGTTGGTGCATGCTTTCGTGATGTGTCACGTCACCTACGTCGCGGCGATGCACAACTGGCAGAGGTCGGAGCGGAACAAGCTGAACACGTTCATAAGAAAGGCGGTCAAGAGAGCCCTCGGGCTTCCCATGTACACGAGCTCGGAGAGACTGCTCCACCTCGGCGTGCACAACACGCTTGAAGAGATAGCTGAGTCACAAGAGAGGGCGCAGTTTGCCAGACTTTCTACCACCAGTGCTGGGAGAAACATCTTGAGAGAGCTTGGAGTTCCCCCAACGGAAATTGACGCCAGATACTGCAGCATTCCACGAGAACAGAGAGAGCGCATTACCGTCGCACCCATACCTCGTAATGTCCACCCTGAGTACAATGTAGGAAGACGACGGGCTAGGGCTAAAGCCCTCCTAGAAGATGCCCACGCACATGCCCGGAGTTGCTGTTTCGTCGACGCTGCACGGTACCCAAACGGAAAAGCCTTCGTCGCAGTCAGCGTTGATCAAGATGGGAAAGTGACAAACTTCATGACCGGTCCGGACAACGACGGCCGAGGTTGCCGAACAGGTCACAATAGCCTTGGCCCTGCTAGACGACGGGAGAACAACAATATACAGCGACTGGAGATCGGCAGTCCGAGCATTCGCTAAGGGCAGCGTCGCGGAATCAGCCTTGCGGATTGTACGAGATAAGGAAGTTAAGCAACACAAAATCTTCTGGTTCCCCGCTCACATGGGACAGATCGAGGGTGCTCCGTCCAACCTCAACGAGTCGGCCCACAGAGCTGCGCGAGGGTTCATCGACCGCGTAGCTATCGAATGGAGCAGCGATGAGGTTCTTGACAACAAAGATCCTCCAACCACGTACAATGAACTCACCAAGAGCTTTTATCTGAGGAGGCGAAAGTATCCGCCGCCACACAGTAAATTGAACAGGCCTCAGGCGTTGACGCTCAGACTCTTGCAGGTCGGGGCATAACCCAGTCCCGCACTCTGGCACAAGATCTACCCAGAAATTCAGACGTCAGACACTTGCGTGCTTTGCTCAGACTTTGCCAGCTTAAAACACATGCACTGGCGGTGCCCTGCGTTACGGGTTCACGAGGACGTTACATCGTCCTAAGTGGGATGCTGCTCTACGCAGTCCGGATTTGAAAAATCAACTATGGGCAGTCCAACGGGCCCACGACGTGGCGGAGAGGCAAGGCCTATCTGTCCCGACGTGGGAGCGGCCCGCTACGTGCTAGTTCACGCCCCGACGGACTTAAATAAAGTTTTTCCATACCATACCATATAGTTTTCAGTTTAATTCTTGATGAAATGTTTCGTATGTTGGTTTGTTAAACCAACTGCTTTGTCAATAAGACTCTCAGTGGCTCAGCCATAGAGGGCCATTACGAACCAAAAGAAGAATTTGCATCACAACACACAAGGTGCACGTCTGCTTCTTCAATACTTCTCGTAGAAGTTTCGCAGCTTTTAAGACGAAAAGCCTTTAATGTTTCCTGCTCACGTCCGTCCGTCCGTCCGTGTACATCCGGCCGTCCATCCGTGTGTCCGTCTGTCCGAACGTCCGTCCGTCTCCAATCCGTCCGTTTCTGTCCGTCCGTCCGTGCATTCGTGTCCGACCGTCCGTCCACCCGTGTCAGTCCGTCCATCCGTCCGTGTCCATCCATCCGTGTCCATCCGTCCCTCCGTCCGTGTGTCCGTCCGTCTGTCCATGTGTCCCTCTGTCCGTCCGTCATTTTGTGTCCGTCCATCCGTCCGTCCGACAAAATAAAAATACATGGCATAGTCAGTTGAATGGTCCACAAGCTTTCGCCGAACACACTTTGGAATGTACAAAGTGTCCTTCAATGTTTTTTTTTTTTTGCGAAGGCCAACAGTTTTAAAATTGGACCGCAGCGTTGTGGGCGGCCTTCAGGCTGCCGGTTGGGGCATCCAGGCCATGCCTGGTCGCGACGTCCTCTGACCCAAGGAGGTTAAAAGTATTGCTCTGTCCAGATTAGTAGCCGAAGCTGGAGAACCTTCTTGGTGCTGGAAAATGCAGCCTCCCACTGCTGTGGACTTCTTTGGTGTCATAAGGCAGGGGGCAAGCGCGCCTGGCATCAGAAAAAAAAATGTGATCGGTATTGACGATGGACCTGCGACATAAACGGCAGGCCCGCGATGATAATAATTGCGTGTGTATTACTTCCCAAAACCACGATATGATTTAGGAACCATCGAGCGCGAACTAAGACAGGGACAAATATTGAGGGAACAACACCAGCGCTGTTCGTGTCTTAGTTCGCGCTCGAAGGTTCTTAATATATGTATTGTGGGAATCGAAAGCGTCCGCCCCCTTGGCGCCTCGTTCCGTGCTAGCGCGTGCGCCGGCCCCGCGCGGCCCGGGCGCACGGCGTGCTGGAACATGCTACTGTGCACGCCCGTCCTCACTGGCTGCCAGTGACAGCCTCCTCTCATCCTTGAGCTCGCTGCTGTCTGGCGCTTGGTCGCCGTGGGAGAGATGCTCGCACTCCTGCAATGAAGATGTCATGCTCTGCCTTTGCGGGCGACTTCCCGTTAGCGCTTCGGTAGGTTCCCCTTTGTGTGGTAGCCGTAGCGCTGCAGGCAGGTGTACTCGATCGGTCTTGCGGAGTTACCCTAACGGTCCGCAAACCCGTGATTCTCGCACTGTGCTGCATCTTGCGTTAATAAACCCGTGTTTGTTGACGAATTGCCTCGAGTGCCATTTCTGCGCCGTGCCGGAGAGTCGACGAACCCGGCCGTAGCGCCTTTGTGTGCGACGGCAGTGGAGAACATCGCGTCCCTTCCCGGTCGCTTCGTAGGGTAAGCTTTTGTAGTAAACCCATCTCCACAATATGTACCAACTAGTATGTCTTTTCGTTTTACTTCACGACATCATTATGAGGGACGCCACAGTGGAGGGCTCCGGAGAGTTCGACCCCCTGGAGTTCTTTACTGAGCACCTAAATCTAAGTACACTGTCCTCAAGGGTTCTCACCTTCATCGCAAATTCCGCTAGCGCGGCCGGGATTTGTCACCGCGATCTCTGGGTGCGCAGTCGAGCACCATAATCAGTAGATCAACGTGAGGGCCGGCGAGTACTTCCCGGGGTGGAAGAGATTCCTTCGAAACGCAGGTGTGTACGAAGCTTACCGTTTTCCAATGTCTGGGCTCATAGTTAACTAAATCGTCGCTATTAAGTTGGAGAGGATTACTTCGCGCATTGTGGCACCTCACTTTCGCCACAAAGCCGTAGCAGAAAAGCAGAACCTAAATTACGACCTATCCGAGGGCATGTACGTGGTCGTTGAAACACCGATCGCTTTGAAAAGAAGCGTGCGCATACCGAATGTTTGCAAGTTATTCACTATATTCCTTGAAAGTCCCGCGAAACGCCCAAGGGACGGCAAGCGACTGCAGAGCCACCATGGCAACTACAGCGAGGTTGTAGCTGGCGGTCTTGCTCAAGGAAGGCCGCTTAACTTTTAAGGCGAAAGCCTTTAATGTCTCATGCTCACGTCCATCCGGTGTCCGCCCGTCCGTCCGTCCGGTGTCCGTCTGTCCGGTGTCCATCCGTCTGTCCGTCCGTCTGTCCGTCCGTCCGTCCGGTGTCCGTCCGTCCGTATGTCCGTGCGTCCATCCGTCCGTCGTCCGTCCGTCTGTCTCGCTTCTCGCTGCGATTTGCGGTAAAAAAATTAAAAAAGAAAACACGCACACATTCCACTGAGAGTGTAAAAGATAAGACAGGGCATAGTCAGTGGAATGGCCACACGCTTTCGCCGAACACACTTTGGAATGTACAAAGTGTCCTTCAATTTTTAAACTGACGGTCAATTAACCGTTCACCGATTTAACCGTTGCACTCTCTTAATGCAGTTTTTTTTTTCAACAAATATTCTGTATTTTTGGTTCGCAGCTGTTGGCATCATAAATAAGCTCAGTTTGGATGGTTTCAAAAAGAAATTCACAAATTCCGACAAGACGTCTTGCGGCTGTTCTCCACCGTGAAAACGCACAAGTCCGGCTGTTTTTTTAGGGCAATTGTGATTGAAGAAGCCTCTGCGCAAAAGCTGGTGTCAAGCTTTTTGCAACGCGCCATGAAGGGCCTTGAGCCGGAAGATCCTTTCGCTGTACAGAGCTCGCTTTTCTTTGTGAAGCACCTGAGCAGCGGCTTTCCCAGTGAGAATGCGGGTTTTTCGGTGGAAATTGAGGACATGTTTTATTCCATACGCCAGTACGAACTTTTGGAAGCAGTGCGGGAGCTAATTGAAAAGTGCGCTACTGTTGAGCTTCAAAACAAGCGCGGAATTTCATAAGAGTCTTTCCTGGAACTTCTTAGCGTGTATTTAAGGTCCACAATTGTGCAGCACAGGGACAACTATGTAGTTCAGAGGTATCAGTATCGGGTCGAGCGTCGCGCCAGTGATGTATATCGTGTGTTTAGCTAAATTCGATTCATCACTAAGGCAAGTACTTCATGATGCACGTGTAGTAAAAAAATCACGCCATATCCACGAAGTGAATGATGATGAGTGGGCGAAGCTCGATCGTTTTCATCCATGGCAGAAAGAGAATGTGTGGTCTGGAACGCGCTTATACTTCATGGTCATCAGCGTCATTGTCATCGTTATCACGTGTAGTGGGTAGACTCCACTATACTGGAACGCGCTTATACTTCATCTTTATCACGTGTAGTGGGTACATTCCACTATACTGCGTCATCGTCATCTTTATCACGTGGAGTGGGTACATTCCACTATACGTGGCTATCTACCTACCCACTACGACAACTACAGAGGAGGGACAGACGCACACCCTTAGGAGCTTCGCCCCTAAAAGCCGGCGACGCTTTCAGAAATCATGTGCCTCTTTTGCGTCCATGTCTTGAGTTTCGCTGTTTATTTTTTCTCGCCTCTAAACATGAACCAACCGGCCCAGCTTGTCACGCTTCTAAAGCATTTTTGGTAGCTGCTTTCATACAGGCCGAATGTTATACTGACGTGCGACCGTACATAGGGTGTTTAAAGAAATGTGTCCGGAAATACAAAAAATTAACTAAACGAAATATTTGCTCGCTTCCTTCATAATTACTTTTCCTATCACCATATATATCTTCAGGTGGCTACAGCACTAATTCCAAACTGAATTACTTAAGGGCACGTTACATATGTTTTTGACCATGTTGAGTAATGGCTTAATCAGTAATTAAAAAAGATTGTCATAAAACACATTTACTATCTTCAAACAAATGCTGTGCTCTTTTGCCATTACAAGATTCACTTAAATCTGACTAATATTGTAATTTTTGTGAATTGTTTGCCACTAGACCTAAATTGTGAGTTCATTTGCATCTCTCCGAACTTCTAACACAAAAGCAGCAAAGTGCATAGTGTGCATTCTGGTACAGTTGTTGTATGCACTTATGCAAAATACTAAGAAAACATGGTTGATCCCTCCGTCATAGGAATCGGTATAACACGAATGTGAAACGTGTCCTTACAAAAGTAGTCGAATGTTTACTGCACATTGATATAAGAGAGCTTGCACAATGTGTATTGGTGTGTTGACGGTTATAGCACCCTTTAACGTGGAAGCATCCACGTCGACGCTTGATGGTACATATGTATCCCGACGACTAACGTCTATGATGAATGATTAAAGAAACCCTCGTGGTCATAGATGATTGTGGTAGCTGTACGGTGAGAGCGGAGTCATTGAAAGCAGTGTGACAGCCAGAAGAGCGTCAATGATTGGGCACCGAACTTGGGCTAAGGTCGCCTACTCGCGGCATGTTAAGAGTTATTGAACGCTGCCGGACCAGAGGGAAACGCAACGCGCGTCGTGTCTTCCCCGTTGGGTGGCTGCTATTTTTCGCGGGGCGAGCTAAGAACATGGCTAGGGACGCGGAGTTAGGTCCACGCGACGCACTCGCGCGTCGCACAGCTATTTTTGGTATGGACGGATGATACGAGTGTGGATGCTAGGGGTAAGGTCGCCACCTGGCAGTGTGTTAATGCGTCGGCAAAATTGCACGTTTACTATTCGAAACACGCCAAATGGGATGGACGCGGAGAAACAACGCTTTGAAGAAACTAGTCGTGCATTTCACGGTCATAATGCATTACTTCTCTTAGCAAGAGCACTGTGAGAGGACAGTGGTAGATATAAAAGGCTTGTTTTTAAACCCTGCAGAGTATGGGACCGTGGCGCAGTGGATAGCCTGCCCGGCATCTCTTGTCGCGGACCTAGAGGTCGTAGGATCGACTCCCTTTGACAGAACTTTTTTTCTTTGTCTTCTGATCATGTGTATTTTTTCCACGTCATTTCCATGACGGAAATACGTCACTCAAATCTTGGTGGACCCCGGCATGAAACACTGTCGTGTTAAAATAATGAATTGGTTATCTAATAATACATCGAAAATAGTGGTACGTAAGTATTAAAAAAAACATGGTTGATCCCTCCCGCTATAGAATCGGTATAACACGAAAGAGTAAAACGTATTCTTACAGAAGTAGTTGAATGTTTACTGTACATTAGTATAACCCCACGCTACACGGTGGATATAGCACCGTGTAACGTAGTTGCACCCACGTTGACGCTTCGTGGTACAGCTCCAATGGACCTGCCGAATAACGTCCATGATCAACAATTAAGCAAACCTTTGTGGCGGCTGTAGAAGTTAATGGTGAAAGCATCATTAGAGATAGCAATGTGACAGCCAGAAGGACGTCATTGGTTGGAAGAAGAACTTGGGCTAAAGTCGCCATCCCGCAGCATCATAAAGAGTTATTAAACACCACGGGCAGATAAGAGGGAAACGGAATGCGCGTCCTATCTCCTCTCTAGACCGGCCACGCTTTCTCTCGGGTGACCGTAAGCGGGAACGTGGTGTTACAGCCAGGCGAGTCAAGCGCGCGTCTTTTAAGTGCGTAGCACTTCTGGGGCCCGGATTGTCGTCCGTCCATCTCATGTGGCGTGATCACGCTCACAATCGAACGCTCAGTCCAGGCATCAAACAAGGCTAGCAATGCTCAAAACCGGTTTACAATAAAGGAACAAAGACGAAAATGATATAATAAACAGATATAGCCAAGAAGTAACCGGTATAATTAATTAAAATCGCTAAAAACATTTCGGAAACCTGCGGCTGACTCCGGCGCCGCGCAAAGAGGGCACCACCCCCTCGCCAGGCATGTGATTCCTCCTCACACCAGCACTTCTCTAGCGCCCGATCAGAGCGAGCTGTTTGGCAACTGCTTCTGGAAAGACAACATCGACGCCACTCAAATCCCGAGCTGACGGCTTAACGAAGAGCCTCTGTTCGACGAGCGCGACAAGCGTAGCGACATCAGTCTGTGCCTCGCCAAGTGAAGGCTCAATGATGAGCTGCAGTACGTAAACGGCAAAAACAGAACCCCGGAATCGTTAAAGCTCAGACTGCTGCGACTCGTCAGCGCAGGCAAGCCAATCTTCAACTCAACACAAAGCAAGAGCAAGTGCAACGTCTACATCGCCAGACTAATCCAGCCGTGATGCATGAGAAGGCAGATGCCGCGCAACGTCAATAGCACCAGAACAACCCAACCGCCTCTCCCATGCGTGAAAACGCAACCACAGTATAACAGCATCTAATCGCCATTACACATTACCGCACGATACCATAGTACCCATGTTGCAATAACAGAAGTCGTAGCACCAATATTTATAGCAACAAAACACTAACAACAGCGCAACGGGAATCACTGGGTGTCCGCGCTACGCACTTCTTCAGGTTTCGCAGTAGTGGAGCTGCAGCATTTTTAATATGGATAAATGCTATGAGTGCCGCAGACGCTTGGGCTATGTTTGCTAACTCGTGGTGGAGTCGTTGACGAAATTCAATTTCCATTGGAAATGCGTCGAATGGGAGGCACGCTTAGCAACGACGCGTTGCCGGAGCTAATCGCGGAGGCCACGGTCACGATGCATTACTTCACATTACCGCTCTCAGACGCCGACACCTCCCCGCCGACCAAAAGCAATGTGAGAGGAATGTGCGAGATATGAGAGGCGCGTTTCTTAAGCTTCCAGAGTGTGTGACCGTGGCGCAGGGGGCAGTGTTTTGCGGACCGAGAGGTCGTGGGATCGACTCTTATAAAAAGAAATTTTTCTCTTAGAGTTCGCCTTTGCCATGGGAACATGTGCATTTTTTCCACGTCATTTCCGTGACCGAAATACGTCCCTGAAGTTTCGGTGGACCCCGGAATAACACTCATTCAATTAAACACTTGGTTTTTGGATAATCGAGATTAACGTAAGAAAATAGCAGAAAAGAGAACATCTTTTGCCACAAAGACAGTTAAACAATTTCATTTAGATTTCGTTTAGTATCTACAAGGTTTATAATCATTGCCAATGTCACTTGTTCACTTTCAGGCACGTCGCCTTGCTTACCTTGCTGCTTTTGTGAGCTGTCATGCAGCTATATCCACAGTGTATTGTCGATTGTTGTCAACCTTTTTTCAGCAAATTTACGGTGTTGGCCAGGCTTTAATCCTAATGATTTCAGAATTTGACCGAAAGCCATCAACCAAAAATACAGCACCCAATGTCGCAATCCTAAAGACTCAGAAGCCTGAACAAAGAACGCAAAGGCTCCGAGACGCAATTCCGCTTACTTTAACACTTCCACCGCACAGATTGCACATGAATCTTAATTGCATCACAACAGATATTTACGTCCATTAGAGAAAACCATTTCTCTCCCTACAGGTGACAGCGCCTAGAAGGCTGAAAAAACTGAGAGGTTCAATCATGAAGAGCTTGCTGGTTCAGCGTTTGGCACCTTAGTACATCACCGGTGTTTATTGGCACCTACAAGAGATTACACTTCCTGGAGACCTTCCTTACCTTCAGCATCTCAGATTATTGACAGGCACACGGTGTAATGAAGCTGTGAGCTGAAAGTGTTCGAACAGACACGCTCCGAAGAACAAGTGCAAATAACGAGGCGCACAGCAACTTGGAGTGCCTACGAAGTTACCTGACAATTTCTTTGATACAGCTGAATCGAGACAAGCATTTTCACTTTCGTGAAGGTAGCTTTTTCTTAAAGAAAAAGTTCGGCAGATCCCGCGTGCCTAGGGAATCGATGTTATGCGAAGCATGCGGAGGGAAGGTGACTGTGTTGCAGTTTTTTTTATTGAGGGAAACGTTACGCAATGACGCTGAAAATATGTACAAATGCTCTACGCACAGATAAATGTTGAACAGTCGCATATGTTTTATATAACCAGTTGTTTACAGTTGCGTAACGATGCCAAAAGCAACATGGGTATTAGCAACACCAGAAGCAGTAAGCTTATATTTAGCGCTTGTGCAAGTTAGGATGGTAGCCCTGGACTCTGCCACATCAAACTACTTCAGTGGATGGCACTTAACTACAATTGACGTTAACCTTATGCGACGGCTGTATCATAGGAGTACATATGCGATGTTTATAAAATTGGATAGCCAGCACTTCAACCACAATTGACGTTTCACGAACATTGAGGTCTATTTGAAAAGCAGTTCTGAGACCTGGCGTTGCTCTGTGCTAGAATATTTGATTGCCACACAGAGTGCTGGTGTTCTCTTCCTTCTGGGACCCTGACATTTATTATTTGCGTTTGGTGGGTCAACGCTGCCGATGTAACCTTTTTTCTTAACGCTATCGCGTTAAAATTACCAATGTCTGTTCTCGCCGTTCCTGGGAAGATACCCGCATACATGTGGCACATACCCGCATACCTGTGGCACATGCCCGCCCGTGGTGTACGGGTATGTGCCACACGTGTCTGGCGGAAAGGGTTTGACGACGTACGCGACGGGATTGTCACATTATACATGTGACAGCGAGTCATATACCAGCGAGTCATATTCATCACACCATCTTACTCTCCCATACAATTTTGGTTTACCCCAAGTTCAGGGGGTGATCGCGATAGCACCCAGACGTGGATAGATAGATAGATAGATAGATAGATAGATAGATAGATAGATAGATAGATAGATAGATAGATAGATAGATAGATAGATAGATAGATAGATAGATAGATAGATAGATAGATAGATAGAAGCAGATAGTTGGAAGCATTCAACGACCAAGTGTTTACACAATTCGTGATCTGTGGCGCCTGGTTACACAACTGCTATTCTCTGACACCTGGCTTTTATTTTACTTTTTTGCCACGCTATATTACACATGTTCACGTCGTCCCTTTCGTACATGAAGGCTGCATGGCGTTTTTTGGGAACGAGTTTCAAGCAGCGGCATGGCTCTGTGGTAGAATACTGGGCTGCCATAGAGAGGGCTCATGTTCATACTCCGTTTCATCGTAGATGTTGTTTCTTACTTCGTTTATTTATTCTCTTATTTCTCGTGATAATGGTTATGGACACCGTCGGCGGC
Organism: Rhipicephalus appendiculatus; assembly: GCA_030522465.1. Lineage (NCBI taxonomy): Eukaryota > Metazoa > Arthropoda > Arachnida > Ixodida > Ixodidae > Rhipicephalus > Rhipicephalus appendiculatus. Next base: position 10,566 of record JALIZH010024239.1, read on the forward strand.
GGAGGGTAATTATGGCGCCAAAAACGGCTGTTGTGCTCTCATAACAGCTTTCGCTGTAAAACAGCCCGTAAGCGCGTAGCGCACACGAGAAACTTGGCCTGGGATGTGGGTTCACTCACTATTTGCTTTCGGAAAAACTAGTTTTCAGCCAAGGAAAAAAAAAAACACGCATCTCCCAGTAAAGGGAACCCTGAGTAGTATGCGAAGCAGCCATGGGTCGACTTAAAGTTGTGTAAAGAGGTGCTCTTTATTCATCACCGTAGATGTTCATGGTTGCGTTTCCTACATCATCAACTTCAAGCTACAACCTCTGCAGAACGGACCACAAGGGTTCCCCTGAATGTAGTAGCTGCCGTTACTCGTCATATATGACTTTGAGCTCAGGGCAACGTTTCCCCTTGAGTATAACGGCCTTGTCGGCTTGCCGGCGCTACCGTGCTGCAGGCGCTTTGGGAGCCCTCGCCTCCGCCGCACGCGTGTCTTCATTCATAGTACTGCGCTGCATGTACGAGAAAGAAAGGAGTGAGCGCAACGCAGCGCCGCTAGCGGTCTCCACTCAAACCAGAGCACGCGCCGAATGAAGCGAGCGCTCTACCGCAGAGCCATCTCGTGGAGGCTCCGAGTACTAGCGTGGCTGACTACGGCGGTGGCACACGGCGCCTCTAGCGGGAGCAATGAGAACTAGCGGCTACGGCGATGGACAAGCCCCGAGCATAAGATGCTTGGCGTCTAAAATCTTTTTAAGAAACTTTCGAAGGTGTAAATTATCCACAACAGATACACATCCCAAATTTGAAACAAAAAAAAGATGTTTTTCAGATTTCCCTTACCCTTTGCCCCTAAAGTTTTATTAACTGCAGAATGGCGGTCCGCTCAAATGGAAGATTTGGAGTCTACTACGAGGAGCCCACTGCGCTTTTAAGATGCCCACAGCGCTTTTAAAATTTGAAAAAAAAAGAAACAACAAGCGGCCGCTGATAATTTTAGCAAAGTGATGGAATTTCACCAATTGCACAGGCATAACTGAAACATGGAGGATTGAACTGCATATTCTTTCGAGACGTCCAGAATGAGTCAGTGTCGTTCCATGAACATCGGTAGACTCTGCCTCGTTTGTGTGCAGGCTGCGCCTGTGATTATAGCACGCGTGGCATACGTACGGTAACCAATGTAAGAGAACTAACACCACTACAATCGTAGTAGTGAACTGTGGCGCTATTCTCATTCGCCCCTAGTTGCGGCAAGTTGCGCTTTGGCTTCGGTTTCACCGGTGAATTTAGTCGAACATCATACTGGGCAATTATTCCCGGAAGCCGTGTTTTGGAAACCTCAAAGCGGTATGGACTTCAATTCTCTCATTGGACTCAGCCGTCTATCTCAGATAATTAGAAAGGTAATTAATTTTTTAATAGCTGACATAATTTATATCCTTAGCCGTCACAAGGTGTCTGCCGCTACAGGAAAAGCAATTATGAAAGCAGAAACCAAACAATATATTTGCGTTATTTTTGTCCATTTTTGGACAGTTTTCTTGAAATACTTCGCACATTTGGTTGGCGTAAAAGACACGAAAAAGAATGGTGAGTAAGCTTTTAAGCTTTTCATAAGTGATAATACTTATCTTGTCAACTGCTATGTATAATTGGCGCTAATGATTCGTGAAGGAAAAAAAACATCACATGGTATGAAACAAAGCAAACTAAGGGTACCATGCACATTAAAATGTTTCCTCTTCGTCTGAAAAGGAGTGTTGCTAGAATATTGGCGAAAATGGAACGCCTCTGTAAACTGGCTCTTATTTCTCCCATATGTTTAGGTTCAGCGCAAGAAAATGGCGCAGGAAGACACGGGATACGATACACAGCGCTGTAGGGTTCTCTCGTCCTACGTAGTTCTGTGTCGTACCTTCGCGATAAGCTACAAAATATCCAGTGCGAACTAACTCCCCCCGTCTACTTTTTCGAACATCTTAAGTGAAACACTCAGAAGCTGAACAAAATTCAGAAAAAAAGCGTCAGTAGTTAACCGCCGACAAGGCTGCGGATATGGGATCCACCTCGCTATCATCTTTTCATGAAGTTTTGAAAGTATTTACGATTTCTCAGAACATAGTATCTTCCCTTCGCGCCATGAAGTCATTGGGAAAAACAGGATGAACATCTTGTGCTCGCTCACACTAAGAGTGCCCAAGAATGGCGGAAAGAACAACAAAAACAAGAACGACCGCTCGTCGAGGGAACGCGTTTTTTGGAGAAACAGACGACTTGTCATCCCTTTAAGTTAATTACGCTCTACGCTGTAAAAAAAAAAAAGAAAAAAAAACGTAAATGACTTCGAGATATCAGGGGTGTGTTAAGTGGGGCACGTGTTGAAAAGTACAGCGGAGACGCTGTTCTCCGTGTGCTTCGTATCCTCTAACGCCAGTTTAAATAGCGCATTCCTCCATTCCTTCATCGTGCTTCCACGCCTCCTCTTCAGCTCTTTCTAACCTCATTTTCGCTGAGCTCCACACAATAAAAAGTTCTTGCTTGCTTCTCAATAGTCGCGGCCCCATTTCACGCCAGCTCACCCCTTGAAGGCGCTGAAACGTAATTGCTTCGAGAGTTACAATGGAAGCAATTTAAGGCGACTGCCTCGCGTATAGCGGTTGTTTCTTGACCAGAAGGAGACGTAGCTGAGCCTTGTATGATCGCTTCCTTTCGCGACTGAAACGGGAGCACATATTACTTCACCACATTCTGCACGCTGCAGCTGGTTCACCATTATTGTACATGAAAAAAAATTAATTGATTTAGCTCTCTCTCAATTCTCGCTTTCACAAGATTCGAAAGGAAGGACGGGAAGAGAACACTTGTGAGTTGCAATCGTTTCGCATGTCTGCAACACCACTCGCCAGTTCAATTTGTGCATAGCTTTCAGGGTCTATATCTTGCTTTTGCGGCTTCTGTTGCCCCCCTCTTCCATTGTAGCCTATAGACTATATATAATCTGGAACAGCGTCACTCAGAAAGCACCAGGGGAAAACGGAAACGCAGAATAGTTTCGTAAGTTAAGCACACTTTAAAGTTAACAAAAAAACATGCTTTAAATGTTTCTTAACGCTGTTTTCACAGGATTTACATGTAACTTTGCCACGTTCGTTTCACATGAGACCTTAGCCAGGCGACCTTCATGATCGCTGAAATTAAAAATGGCTCAGAAAATACTGCTCTGCAGACTTAATTTATTCGCCAACTTTGCCTCAGCAGAAGTGAATCAGGTAGATAAGCTGCTATCCCAGTGACGCAACTCCCTCCGCGGCACTTCTTCGCCAAGCGCAGCTGGCCGGTGCGTTTAATCTCTCCTTCAGCAGCACCCGTCCACAGTTTTCGCACGCTTTCTATCACATATAAAGCACTTGACGCGTGTTGTGATGCTATCGATTTAAACTTGACTCGCAGCATGATGGCGACGACAAATATGCACCTCAAATATCCATACACTTGCTAGCTCCAAAATTCAGGAGCCCGTGTGCTACCGGGACAATGGGGCCAGGCGAAGCCTCCCGTGAGCCTGCCTGCCGTACTTACTTACTTTCTTTCTTTCTTTCTTTCTTTCTTTCTTTCTTTCTTTCTTTCTTTCTTTCTTTCTTTCTTTCTTTCTTTCTTTCTTTCTTTCTTGCCTGCTTCCTCGCTTGGAACGTTAAACTCCAACAATTATAATTATCATTTTCTTTCTTTCCTTCCCTGTTTCTTGTTTTCTTTTTATCCCACTGCGCAATTCTCCCTGTTAAATGTTTACTCCTACAATACCTGAAATTGGACTGTGATGCACGTAATTAGCAACGAAACACTTCATTTGCTAAAGGAGCAAACCAGGATTATCTATTCACATAGAATAAAATATGAAAATCTTGGAGGACGCTTGATCTTCGCCTTCAAGAGTAGAACGTGATAGCGTAATCGCGACCCGTGCACATCGCCTTCTCAATCGCTAGCCTCACTTCGGTTCTCGGGGCATGCCTCAACAGCTCCGTAAGGAAACGAACCACTGAGCGCGTAACATTGACCGTTTCAAACTATCCTAGAATGTGTGCTGCAAGTACAGTTGTTAAGTGCCCACTACGCCATAATTGTTCCTTGGGCGTATCAATAAAGGGCTCACTACGCAGCTGGTCAAGTACGCAGTTGGTCACTTTGTCGATGCATTTGTGGATTATCATTATTACGCATGTTTCTGTTCTGTTCTGTTCTCTTCTACCTGTCTTGCTGTGGAGAGCTTGAGGTTCATGTTACCTCGGCTACTCCATATCTATGAGTTCTGCAGCTAAAAAAATAAATAAATAAAAAATTGAAATGAAATACCAGCCAGCCCAAACTTACTTGAGACATTTGTATTTCTATTTTAGTGTGTGTTTGGCCCTAATTAAATACTGTCTCTTGCCAAGCATGCAGACATGATCTTTCTTTTTTGCTTGAGAGGAACACTTCTGTGTAGTGCCGCCGCATATTGCTTTTCAGCGCGTTCATGGAATATCTCCTGGCAAAAAGACACCACCATGGTAACTAAAAGAAATTGTTAAAGTTTCTTCTACCGCGGTAAGCATGGCAGAAGACGTGCCTTGGATAACAAGACAAATGCTGTAAATGAAAGTGTCTGGCTTAGAGCTGAAAATAATTGTTTTCACTTGCTTTAGGAACCCATATTATCGTTTTATTAAATTCAGATATATAGTGGTGTCCTGGCTGGCGCTTGTTCTGCCCGAATTTAATAAAATTCTATAGCTTCGTACAGTTGACCCTAAGATTACTCAGGAGAAATCAAAATTAAGGGTACGACATGACGCTGCGTGTGGTAGCCGTACGCGTAGAATTTTCAGAGCAGTTAAGCTCAATCTTGCTGCGTCTATGATTGACAAAAAAACTGTCAGGGTCATCTCAGCCGCCATGTCGCTCCTTGCTGGTGATTGCTATTTCTCTCTTTAGTAAGGTAGATGAAGGAAGGGTATAGAAGTTATACATGATGCGGAATTCAGTCATGGTGATCTTCAGAACTGAAATCTCCGAATTTTAGAGACATTAATTACTGCCCCGAAGACAAAAAGCGCAGTATTCCTGATCGAGCACTTTCTCTAAGAAGAAATAATAGTCCAATATTCTGCTCATAAATACACACTCATAAATACTCATACATACTCATAAATACACACTATAATAAAACAGACGAAACGTTGAAGGCTTAATGCCGCATGATGAGCGAAAATTGAGGAAATATACCCCTGTCCCAGGGGCATCCGTGTACTCCAAATAACCCCCTCGTCGTTACGTCAAGGGAGATGCCCTCCGTGTGACACGGTCTCTCTTCCGCCAAGGAACTTAAATGACGCGTTTCGCAAGGCAACTTCGACGATCTTCATTAGCGACGGAACTTCATTCCCCAGTAATTTGTAGTTGGAGAAAAAAGACTGCAACTGCAAGATAGCCGCAGTCAACAGAATAACAAATTTTAGTTATATTCAGTCTTTTTCGCTATCAATTCATAACGTGCGTTTAACGAAAGACCCTACACGGAAAAGTGCACGTACTCTCGGTACCATGCTTCGTACCATGCTTGGCGAAGTGTTGTCACTCCGTGCGCGCCGTTGTGTATATGTCAGTGCTTCTAAGGCGATAACGTTATAGTGGCCGTTTCGTAGAAATCCCAGTGTCAGTGTCGGCGACGGTGTCATCGGTTGCCAACGCAAAATTGGGGTTTTCCGTGAGCGAGAATTCGGGCGGATCAAAATAAAAATATTGTAGAAACTTCCGTTCAAGCGGAACCGGGTATTCGAACCTGCGACTCCTTGCTCCGTGACGCGATGGGTTTAGCCGCTCTGCCACCAAGCTTATATCACCCAGCATACTAACGCTGACCAAAATGATATAGGCTTACAGCATTTACCGTTAATGGTACACGGAGATATTCCAGCTTGACAGAGTCCCAAGTATGACCCGCGAGATGGCACAAAGGGGCCACTGGGGCACATTTCAGGGCATCGCCCCGTGTATCCCCTCGCCGCATGTATACATATAGGAGCCAGAGGGCGTCCGTACGTTGTTTTTCCTTGTGGTAGGGTCCACCGAGCAGCGAAACCTGGTTAGCGATTGGGAAAGTCATACGGATACGGTACGATTTCGTTGTCGCGTTCTACTCTTCAAAGAGAAGCTCAAGCGTCCTCCAAGTTTTTAGTTCTGTTCTTGCGGTGCTCATTACTCTACATCAACGTTAGCAGAAGTCATAGCAGTGAGTGACGCGGGTTTCTTCTCGTACGCTGCAGTTGCGCCGGCAGCACGTGCGAACTGTTGTGGGACCCATCCGCAGCAAGCAATTCATGGAGCAAGTGTGAAACCTGTGATCATCCGATATTAAAAGGACATCGTGATCTAGCTGGTAGCGCAACTTCAAAGAAATCGATCACAACCTGCAGTGTGTTTGACAACCAGCGCTCGTTGGGAAAACGCGCACCAAAATAAACGTACAGAGTTGACAGCATCCCAGCCAAGACTGCTGCCAATGCGCTTGTATGTACGCATTTCTGCTACAAAACACAAATAGTTTTTCTGGTTTGGATTTGGATGAACTATAATGTTTATAATCACACTTACGATTTAGTATCTTTTCTCTGGAATTAGGCTCGAAATCTTCCGTGCATACTTAAGCGCAGTAGTGCCCAATTATCCCCTCTGTGCCATTACTCCAAAGTTCGTAATGGCACGGGGTGACGAGACTACAACTCCGTCTTCATCGAACTACCTAGTGGAGTTTTCATTGATACAGTTAAACACAGGTGGCTGCTGCTCGTGTGGCAGGGTATTAGACTGCTTCCTTTTATTGCGTTCGTATGGAAGCAGAATATTCTTACTGAATGAAAAAGTCCCTTCTAATGCATAATCTGGCACAAAGAAACAAAAGAATTTATTTTGTTTTCAAACTTTGTCTTTTGGATGTTTCAAGCGGAATAAGTAGAAGTAGTTTTGGGGTTTGTGTCAGATTTCTCTGTGGATTTAGTGAAGCTCCTCCTTCAATATGGCGCGCCTTTAATAATTATATCCCACTAGAAACAAACGGGCTCTTTGGTTTGTATAAAAATAAATTCGCCGTATCGTAACTTCAAGTTTAACTTTATTCACCACCCTCCCGCCCCTGAGCTGTGATAGTTTAGGTGTAAGTCGGAGTGATTATTTAAATTTTTTGGACTGAAATTGCGCTATTTATGTAGCAGTAAGAATGGAACTTGTAAAAAATGCCACCAGAGTAATGATCAACGAGAAAGCTGTAATGACCACTTTTTGGAACTAACCTATCGCCAGCACATCCCCAGCAAATGTCACTTAATTTGATCTCCACTAGGATTCCTTGTATGTGAAGCTCCAAAATGAATACAGTGCTTTCTTTTGTGTATTTTGCATTTGCCATCTAATGGCCTATACACAGGACCAGGAGGCAACTGTGCCCTTCTGCCATGGCTGTGATCGAAAGAACCTCTCAGGCGTGATAAGTATATGCTGATGCTTTCTGCCAAAGTCGTAAAAAAAGAACAAAGAAAACTGGTCGGAAATGAGAC
>JALIZH010024240.1:0-77967 GCA_030522465.1 Rhipicephalus appendiculatus
GTGATGTTTTGTGCAATATTGCATTCTTTTTATGCTGTTCTCATTTCAACATGTGAAACTTTCCTGCAGCACTTTTTTTGAAGCGGTCCTATGTATTAAAAGTAAGGTGGTGCTCTCACGGTGCTCTCTTTTTTTTTTTTTAGAATGCTGCAGCACTTTCAGGCAGTACAAGAAGCACAATTATACATTCTATCGACCCTTGTAGCATTTTCTTTCTCATTGAGAACCACACGGGCTTGCAGTCACTCCTTGCTTATGTTGTTGCTTTGATTGAACGTTACATATGGCTGTGAACATTCTGTCCTATAGTTGTAGTACTCATAGTACTTCGGTGACACCTCATGCCTGTGCAGAGATACATGTGGCATAAATTATTTTGTTGTATGCACACACAGAAGTAATGCTTCATCAGGCAAACAGTGCTTGTTCATCTTTTGTGCATACATCTGCAAAGCCATATGATTTCTGTCACGAGGGCCGAGTGGAACACAAATCAAATACATTCCTCCTATTGCTGTCTGCCTGGTACCAATCTGTGGCGCCATGGTGAATCTATACCATGGTATGAACTTCTCTAGTGCAGAAATATGAATTTTCTAGTTGCAAACGCGACTATGGCATGTTAGGAACTAAAGCTGGAAGCAGATGCCGTGTTTTCCGCGGGCGAACAAACTTCACATACTGCGAACGCCGGCGTTGCCGCCGACCACGTTGGTTGTCATAGCAATGGCACATAAAACATTTCTCTCTCTTGAGGTTGCATCGTCCCGCCGATAGATATCCGGTGCCATCGCCGGACCAACGGACGTGCGCCGTTGTTACTTTATCTGGTCGAACGCGCCTTGCAAGCGAACCGCGAAGTTGTGCCCAAAGCCTAACCGCACCGTGAAAAGAAAAGAGGGGGAGGGGGGTAGCGGTTCCAAAATTCCTTGACCTTGTTCTATCCCGTGCAGAATGCTGTTTAAGCTACCATCGCCGCAGTACACCGCTGCGCTACGGAGAAGCGTATTAAGATTTAAAAGGGGCTGTTAGCACTAGTCACGGGACACAGCACATTTTGTTCCTCAGTTACTAATCTATGTATACACCGCATAATTGTGAGTATTATATAGTGTGATTGCTGACGGGAAAAAAAATCAGTGGCAATCATTCGGAGCAGTGTATGACATTTCTGCAGACTTAAAGGGACACTAAAGGGCAAAACGATTTTTCGCGTATTAAGTACAATTTCACAATTCCAAAAACACCACTATTACCGCGACACGACGCTTGGTAAGCGAGAAAACACGCGAAAAGAAAATGCGGGTAGAGACGCCACCTTGAGATTCCCGCACCCAACACTGTGACGTCGTATTTTGAAGGCGTCTACTGAGTCCTATGTAGCTTCTAATCGATAAAAATGAGGTGCATTGTCATCTGTGGGTGCCATAGACCTAGCATACGAAGTTTCAGAAAATTTCATCGAGCCAATGTCGTGAAAATACGAAAAATACATTTGGAATTTCTGACGTCACGCGCGCTGATATTGGCGCTAAATTTAAAAATAAAACTTCAACCTTGATTTTCTCCGCTAATAATGAACTTATTATAGTGAAACATATGGCATTAGAGTTCTCAGAGTGCAGTTTGTCAATCTAAACCACTTCATTGTTTTGCTTTAGTGTCCCTTTAGAAACAATAAACAAGACCGTAGGGCAGTTTTTTTTTTGCACCATCCCCACTTGTTACTGCTTTACGAACCCAAATTTCAAGGTCGCCAGCTTAGCAGATCCACATTTGAATTTGCACAGTCTGTCAAAGGATTCTGCAGGCGACCCAAGTGCTAATGTGGACTTCGCCATTGTTTGCACAGTGGGGTGGTTCAAAATACTGCTTTTATTGAAATAGCAGCGTCCATGTTCACTGTGCACGAATTTGGTGACGTTGATTGGTTTGTGCATATTTTTATTTTATTTTCTAAATGTAAGCCTTCTCTGTTATACTGCTCCAAATTTAAGATTTTGCGCCTGCCCTGTGTGTTCTTTACTGTGTCCTGTTCTCCTCGCGCTACGCTTCGACATGAATCTGTACAAACTTGCCCAGTACTCTACGTTAAAAAAATAAATGTTTTTTTTCTTGTAACTTGCTCAAAATTTGGATTTTCGTGCTGAAAAGTAACATTTTGCTGCTCCAAAAAATTGCTCCCAATTTTATTTCGGCTGTTGCACCCTTGAATTACATTTGATGCCATCATACCTGCATGTGAGTAAGGCAAGAGTTAGATTGTTTTGTTTTGGTTTTAAAGGACACTAAAATGAAACCTTAGATCAGTCTAGGCAAATAAATTATTTTTAAATTCTTGAAGAGCTCTAATGTCATTAATTTTGTGTAAACTTCATACGTGCACTAGTGGTAGAGAACATGAAAATATTTCACTTGTTAAGTTTCATGATGATTTTCAGCACATGCGCGTTAGGGTGACGTCACAAATATTACGTGTTCTTGCATATATTTGCCACATTTGCGTGTCAAAATTTTCTAAAACCTGCTAAGTTAAGACATTGGCTCTGTAGGAACACAATGTAAACAATATAGTCTGGCGGGTGCTGGCAAAATCTGCGCTGTCATGCAGAGCTGGTGTGGGGACTTCTACGAGGTGTCGCCTCGTGTATCTGCTTTTCTTACATTATCTCGCTTACGAATGCCAGGAAGCTTAGCTAGTTGGTAGAGATTCATGACGAAAAAACAGTGGGCATGCAAACACGGACTCAAAAGAGAAGTCAAGACAACACAACTGCTGACTAACCTTATTCGGCTATTTGTGTTGTCCAGACTTCCCTCTTGTGTTCATGTTTGCACGTGTACTGTCTTTCATGAATCGCCTACCACGCATCTTCTCGCATTAAGAGTGGTGTCTTTGGTATTCTGAAGCTTTATTGCACTAAGTTACGGAAATAGCTTTATCTATTTTGGATCCCTTTAACCCTTTCCCAACCGCAAACGAGCTGAGCTCATGCTAACAGTTTGTGCCGCTCCTAGCGAAGAAGAGCAGGGCTCATACACGCTGAAAAAAAGCGTCTGGGACACCACAATTAAGCTATTCTGATTATGTTTGCTGTGTTATCTTTCGCTTCAACTAATGGTGGCTGCCGGGGCATGCCAATGAATGCCAATTGAACCTCGCGTCGGACTCTACAGCGCTCGCGCTTTGCTTGCATAGCGTTGCTGTACTCAGCGTGTCCAATCATGCAAGAAGGGAGACGGCCATGTCGCATTCTATTCTAACCGACCCCATCTCAATGGGTACAGGCGTTCGCCAAACACACTTTAGAATTTTGAAGTGTCCTTCAATTTTTGTGGAAGCCCCGCAAACCTTTGACGTCGACAATACTCTCTTTACTCGTGGAACATCACATGGGGCTCGGAATAGCCATACCAGTGGTGACGTCATAAGGTTCTGCCAACTCAGATGAGCACTCACGCTTACTTTAAAACCAAATTAAAATATCTTAGCTGACGTCTGGTACGAAAAGTCGGTCAGAAGTGCCCCGTAATCAGGTCAATCAAACAACGCAAACATCTTCATGTTTCAATTTTGGTGTCAGGGCACCTTTAAGCTTTTGGTTGAAGTGATTGCAACTGGTTTCATTGATGTTATTGCTCCATATTGCAGCAAAAGCAGTTTATTTGTTTTTGTTTCATTCTGTTGTAGAATGCCTGGAAAAGTACTTCAAGGCACACCCAAGCCCGGCTGCGCCACCTCAAGGAAAGTGCCTTGCTGCCATCTGCAAGCTCCTAAGAAGTTACTTTATGAAGCTAGCCCGCAGGGCATATGTGTTAGGCATCACAGCACGGATAACAAATAAACACAAGTCTTTCGTGCAACATACATTCATTGATTCTGTGCTGCATCAACATATGTGGCTGCATCCTTGGCCACGTGAAGACACAGACAAGCTTGTTAAGATCAATGGTAGAAGGTAGTCTATAATCATGCTGCGAAGTGCAATGTCTATTTTTTCAATTAATTCAGAGTTCGGCCTTGACTCGGGTGTCCAACACCAATCATCTACCCGTCTGCCCGTCCCTCAGGATACACCCACTGTCCACCCATCATCTGTCCATTACTCCCACCATTTGCCCATCGTCCACCATCCACCCGTCATCTGTCCATTACTCCCACCATCCACCATTCGTCCACCATCCTCCCATCGTCTGTCCATCACCCACCCCGTCCGTCCACCACCCACCATCTACCCACCGTCTGTCCACCATTACCCATTACCATAATCCACCAAGATGGTGGGTGGTGGGTCCCATCATGCCCACCATTGGGCAAATTTTCAATAAGGTTGAGGCAATTGTCAACATAAAAATCTCTTTCCACAAACTGCCTGGCATCCATGCCGAACTCCTCTTCCCCTTCCTGAGCTGTCCTCTGAAGACAATAGTTTGAAACAGCCGGCGATGGACTGTTACCAAAAATGTGCCCCGTCATCCGGTACTCTACGACCTCGTTTTGAATGTCGTTGTTGCGTAACCACAGGAACCGCAAGTTGTTTCTATGATCTTGGCGCACGCTAAAGCAGTAAAGCATATGTTGTCTGTCTGCTGACACTGCGATGAAGTCTTTTCGGAAGCGGATGAGCGCACCCAACAAACTATTTGTCAAGTCTGGGCCAGTGAGCAGAACGCTGTTGAACGACGTGTTCTCGTACTGTGCGCCGGAAGCAAACACGACTCTAGTTTCGCCTGGCATCTGCGGATGGCACACGCCAAAGATAGGAAGGAACCAGCACTCTTCTCACTCTACAAGGGGTGGAGCTCTTTCCGCGTGGCCATTTTCGAACATTTTTTTGATGAATGCTACGAAAGACTTCAATGCTTCTGGTTTCTTCTGAAGCGTGCGTTTCCAGGTGGCTAGACGAGTTTTAACTAGTTTCGTGTTGTTAGGAAGCCGCTGTCTCGGGGAACGAAAAGGGAGGGGCGCTACCCAGTTGCCCGATTCGTTTTTGAAAGACTCCGTGTTCTGATTTTCAAAAACTTCTTGACCTCCATAGAAACAGAACGTTGGTTGTCTTCCTTAGTCACCTCGAATAACGTGTCAGTGGCGTCATCATAGCAGTCTTGTCTTGTATGTATGATGAACGAAGAACAAGTTGGGAAGCTTGCGTCCGCTTTGTCTCAGCAGACAGGTTTTCTTTGACAAGGAAGTGGCTAGAGCAAGGCTTTATGAAGGAAGGGCGGCCGTTCACGGGATGTTGGTTTTGAAGTCGTTGACATAGTCGAATGTGCGTTGGCGGTCAATGCAGACATCGCCCACAATTACCCAGGGAATGTCAAGTTTTTGGGCAAACGGTGAATCAGTCGGACCATTTCGTTGCTGGCGGACTTTATGAATTCGCAAAATGTCTGTGCCGAGCAGAAGAATTTCTGCGTTTGAGTCGAGGCTGGGGATTTGTTCAGCGATAGCCTTGGGGTGAACGTGAATCCTTGCTGCCTCAGGCAAAGGGATCTCACTTCTGTTGTCTCGTATCTTGCACTCTATGAGAGTTGGGAGTGGTAACTTCTCTTCTCCGTTGACGCCCTCAACAAAGAAACCAGAAGCTTTTCTCCCCAAAGTCTCTTCAACTCCCGAGCACGTCTTCAATGTGTAGGCAACAGTCTGACCATTTAGCCCAAAACATCCAAGAATTCTGACCTACCCAGGAATCTGATGCTCTGGTCATCTAGGATGTCGCACATTCTCACTTTCCTTTGAGGCTCGCGTGTGTGGCTCACGTCTACTAAGCAGATCTTTGAGCAGGACCTGCCAGCACAGCCACGTCCACACACTTCTGTGCACGTTGAGGAGACTTTAGGCGACTGCAGTTCATAGTTCGGCTCGCCGATTTTAGCAGTGCTTGGAGTCGGAAGGCCCTATGGAAGGGCTCCTCTGGTGGAGCGCTGTAGCGTGCTTGCCACTGCCACAGTCGACGTAAGTGACAAGGAGCTTACAGTCCTTCCCGAAATGGTCTGTAGCCGTGCAACACTTGAGGCACAAGTCGAACTGCTTCAGAAGAGATTTGCGCTCATCCAGCGATTTTTCCCTAAATGCTCGACACTTTTGTAAAGGGTGCGGCTTCTTGTGCAAAGGGCAATATTTGGTCGAGCTCTTCACCTGCTTGCGCGCCGCGGGTGATGTTTCTGAGCTGAGCTCTACATTCGTGACATGAACAGAGATGGGGGCTTCCAGGTTACTTAACGCTTTGAGACCGCACCCTTCGCAGAACTGAGAGTGAAGCTTGGGTCATTTCTCATTTTGGCACGGCGGCGGACAAACACGCCGAAGAAAGCGAACGGAGGAAAGGCCACACCGCGGTCTTGTTTCTAGCTGGAGCCCTCGAAAATTCACGCTTCCAGCAGACGAGGTGAAAGCTTTTCCACAATGGGCGATATCCCTCTGGCGGTATATGTATATGAACCCAGTGATGCGAGGATCAGCCTTTGCACACTCCAGTTCCAGCAGTAAATCTGCCAGCTCCCGCAGCTTGCGCGTGTCCTTATCCGAGAGCCTGGGAAAGTTTACGATCCTTTTAAAAAGGGCATCCTCGATCACTTCAGGTCGGCCGTAACATTCCTCTAGCCTTTCCCAAACGAGGCGAAGACCAGCTTCTCCTTTGGCGACATGGACCGAGCGCAGCCTTTTCGCGCAGCCCGATTATTCCACCCCGAGCCACTTCACTAGAAGATCAACTTCTTCGTTTGCGTTTAAGTCGAGACTTCGTGTGATTCCTTGTAATTTTGACCGCCACGATCGGTAATTTTCGGGAAGATCGTCGACCTGCACGAGCACAATGCTGACGAGGTCTGCACGCACTATATATGTCGCCATAGCGTGTATATCGGTGGGCGGCTCTGGCTCCTGCCGGTGGCGGTGCAAGCTGATGTGCGGGGAAGCTTGGCTTCGTGTGTCGTACTGACCATGGGGGGTTCAAATGTTCCGTACCAAAAATTGAAGGACCCTTCGTACATTCCAAAGTGTGTTCGGCGAAAGCCTGTGGCCATTCCACTGACTATGCCATGTCTATTTTCTTTTACACTCTCACTGGGATAACACACAAAGCGAATGTGTGCGTGTTTTCTTTTTACTTTTTACTGCGAATCAAAGCGAGACGCGAGACTAATCTTCCTCCGTTCGCATGCGTTAGTATTTTCTCACGCATTGCGTATCGCGCAAACGCCATCCGCGTTCCAGCCCTTAAATTGACGGACGCTTTGTAAATTCGAAAGTTTTTTCCGTGGACGCATGTGTCCATTGAGACGGCGTCGGTCAGAATGATTTCAAAGGCTCGGCACAGCGACGCTACGCAAGCAAAGCGTGAGCGCTCTAGAGTCCGACGCGACCGCCGTCCGTTTGCGCACCCCGGCGCCCACCTAATTCCGTGCCAGAGCTCGGATGGACAGACGGACGGACAGACCCACGGACGGACGGCGGACGGACAGACGGATGGACGGAGGGACAGACAGACGGACACACGAACGGACGGACGGATGGACAAACGGACGGACGGACAGACAGACAGACGGATGGACGGACGGACGGACGGATGGACAGACAAACGGACGGACGGACTGTCGGACGGACACCGGACGGACGTTAGCATGAGACAATAAAGGCTTTCGCCTTAAAAATTACACCATCTCCCGCTAAAGGGAACTATGCGTAGATGCGAAGCAGCGGGCGCTAAAGCTTACACTGGCGGCGGCGTTGACGCTGGCGCTCATCGCGGCGTTGCGCAGGAAAGAAATCAAGGGAGGCGCAATCGCGCAGTGATGTACCGGTGTTTCCTACTGGAACATGCCAATCGCTGCTAATGTGCAATGAGAGACAGAAGACTCGGACTGGACACAGAGACTCGCAGTCCGCTTTTAGTTAACGCGCACGCTGCGAATTTTTATCGTTCGACAACGCGCAGGAGAAATCTCCCACCGGCACTACCTTGCAGGTCAAGATCCAGTGCCTATATATACGGGGTGGCCAGTGAACGGTTGTGCAGCGCGAGCAGTCGTTTTTTCAATCAAGAAACTCGCTAGCAGACGCTGCCTGCGTGGGCGTTGCGAGGCGAGAGAGGGGGAGTGTAGGAGAGGAGAGAGGGGACGCGCATGCGCATTGGGGGTGTAAACGCCGTGGGAGGGATGCCTAGAGAAGAGAGAGAGGGAGGGGACGCGTATGCGCAGTGGGGGGTGTGGTTGCCGTGGAGGGATCCCTGGAGGAGAGAGATGGGGGGAAGGAAGCGCATGCGCAGTGAGGGTGTGGGCGCCGCGGAGAGGGATGCCAAGATGAGAGAGGGGGAGCGTAGGAGAGAAAGGGGGGAGGGGACGCGCATGCGCAATGGGTGTGTAAACGGCTTGGGTGGGAGGGATACCTAGAGGAGAGAGAGGGGGGAGCGTAGGAGAGGAGGTGCGCGGGGAGGGTTTGCGCATGCTAGGTAAGGGTGGTCAGGACGCACACCACTACCACTGGACGGACGGACGGGCGGACGCCGGACGGACACAGGACGGACGGACGCCGAACGGACACCGGACGGACGGACGTGAGCATGAGACAATGGACAGATTTAGTTGGGCGTCCGCAACACCTCCGCGTACGCAGCCTGCCATTGCAATCGCTGGCAGGCTGCGTCCACAGAGCTCCTGCGGACGCTCAACTAAATCTGTCTATTAAAGGCTTTCGCCTTAATATTGAAGCGCTCAC
The DNA here is from genome assembly GCA_030522465.1 of Rhipicephalus appendiculatus. Classification (NCBI taxonomy): domain Eukaryota; kingdom Metazoa; phylum Arthropoda; class Arachnida; order Ixodida; family Ixodidae; genus Rhipicephalus; species Rhipicephalus appendiculatus. The sequence continues at coordinate 8,717 of JALIZH010024240.1, forward strand.
CGCCGTGTTGCTCTATGGGCGTTGGGGTCAAGCCGGATTGTGACGGTGTCAGGTTGAACGCGCTGTCTGGTATGCGTCCAGCGTGGACCTCGTGCACTTCTGCAACCATTGGTAAACTGAGCCGCTATCGCTGCTCTGCGGTTTGCGGATGAGAGCCGGCTTGCGCTGGACCTTGGTTGATCGCAAAGGCAGGCAAGCGTTGAGCGCATTCTCCGGGTGCGTCGATAGCAGCTGGGAAACCGCGACGCTCCCCTCCTTGCTGCCCCGGAGGTCCCGAGTGCGGCCCGGTTTGCACTGTAGCTTGTTGAAGCACTAAGCCAAGAGTGCGTTGCGCGCGGTCTTCTGACCCTTGCCAAGTGGCCCGACAAATGTGATGCTCTTCGCTTTCTTGTGCAACCGCTTCCAGTACGTCAGCTTGCGCTTCCGCAGCCGCTGCCTCTCCCTCCGAGCGCCTGTAACTCGGCGTCCAGCTTTGCCTTTTCTAGTTTTACCACTGCTTCCTTTCTTATGAACGCCGCCCGCGTACGCGCCGCTGCGGCTTCGGCTCTTGCTTTGATAGCGAGCGTGCTCGCTGTGGTCGCACTTGAGCACCCGGAACGCGTAGAACGCGACGAGTGTCCCGAACGTGAGAGCGTCGTCTACCCTTCTCTCGTATCGTGCTCGAAGAAGGAGCGGTCTGGGCTTACTTGAGACGAGCAGGGCTCAAAGTCCGATGGCTCCATTTCCACGACTCCGATGCGGGATCTCCTCGGTTTGGAACGAGAAGGACGATGGCGAGGCTTAACGGCGTCCGTTTGAAGCGAGGCTTAACGGCGTCCGCTTCGTGCTGGCGTAGCAGAGTTGGCGATCATCGCATTTTAGGAGCGAAGATCCTTAGGCCGGCACCCCGCCGTCGCCGTCGAAGCTCCCTGGCATGGTGCCAGCTGTGGTGCCTCCCCTTTACGCGGGAGGATACATGAGCTTTATCAGCGCTGGAACGCAGATGGCGTCGGCACGATGCGCAAAGCGCGAGAATACGAACGCATGTGAAACGGAGGCAGATTAGTCTACCTCTCCCTCTTTCTTCGACCCTGTCCTCTCCCCTCAAACCGGCGAACGCGCGAAACCATCGCTTCACCCTGTCGTCCGCCCAGTGGTTGGTCCGTTGCCTGGACAATGAAACGCCGCGCGCGCCGAACGCCGTGTGCGTCCCGTTTCTAAGCAGCTTCGCTCATCGGTTGTATTCGTACACGGAACAATTGCTAGTTTTACTGTTACGATTACATGGCACGCGTCTCTGTAGCGGCCATTCCTCGGGCAGATGACGGACGGCGACAACGGATATTAAAACTGATATTTAATGTTATAACCATCCGTAAAAAGGCGGTGCTGCCACACGGTGCAACACCATTGTGAGGCAAAAAAAGAAAAAAGAGAAGGAACACAAAGTTTGGGTGCTCAGCACGAGGTTGACAGATCACGCAGCAAAAACGAAACCGTAGCTGCAGCGGCCCCGGAACATGGTTTCAACACAACAGAAGTTAAATTTCAACGTTCGAACAAGTTTATAGATGCCATATCTAGATAACCTCCACAAATTTTTAAATTTTTTAGTCCATCGAGAACACGAAAAGCCTCCCCGAACACGCAAATGTTAGACCGGCAACCCAAGTAAAAAGTAAGCAAATACACAACTTACATGCCATTATACGGGAAACTTCGCAAGTGGCCAAGAAAATTTCCAGTAGTATCATCATTGAAAAAATGCGCATGTCTCAGATATGTTATTTGAAAGAAACGACGACTGCTTTCACAAGCTGTGGATGAGTGATGATAGTGGAATAATTTATTCAGCGTTGCTACGTTCTAGTAAAACCACACAAATTCATTTTCAAGTTGACTGAGGGTAACTGCAACAGACATAAGATATCGACATGTGTTACTCAGAACAACCGGTTGGGATTTGTGGGACCAACAAAATATTAATGTGAGGAACAAAGTTCTACAAAACATAATTGTAAATCTAACCATCTGCACGCATTCAATACCTAAATACTTTCTTAATTTAATTGAAAATGTTTGCACACGTCTATACCTAAATACTTACATTTATTGAAAAGGTTTGCCCAAACTGTTGCTTGTCGCTGGCGACATAGTTCACAGTTCTAGATACTGCCATTTATCCTTCTTGTCATTGTAAGCTGTCATCTCAAGATTATGTCTTAATAAAAGGCCGACAGCACGTAGCCTAACTACCCAGGGTGTAAGTTTTATCCACCTGAAATTCTTTTTCATGATTCTTACCGCTTTTTCTGAGAACATACTGTGTGGCATAACTACCAAATACCCATCATTCCGCGAAATTATTGTCCTGAGTTTGTTCTCGACACAATAATTAACCAAAGGCTGCATCACATCATGACTGTAGGGATGCGTATTTGATCTCTTCATAGTAGCGACGTAGTCTGAAATCCAGTGTGAGCGCTCATTTTTCAGGACTACTTTAGTGACAGTGCGCGGGAGACTTAAGCGTCAATTGGCTTTTTTTTTATACTTAAAACAATATTTTAGACCGAAGCCTAGGAGTTTTTAGCCACTATCTTCTAAGATCCTCTGAAGTCTAGTAAGTGATTTTGCGGCACAAAATGAAGAAATACCTCCCCCTGACATGGTTGAAGTGCACGAATTTTTACACTTCTAAAGAACGCCGCATGTTGGTTAGCTACCCCCAAATTTTATGCATATTTCTGCAACCATCTACCGGGTATGCCAGGAGGACTGTGTCATACTGAAGGTGGAATCATTGCGTCAAGGCTGATTCCACCAGGAATGCCTCAAGATCCGTTGCTACACTCCATGTTACCTTCACCGGCAGAAGCTGATGTTCGCCGATCGGACTAGGGTAGCTAACCAGCATATAGGTCCTGCGAAAAGTGTGGTGTGATTGCATGATTTTATTATCTTACTTAAAAAGATCACGAATTGGCAGTTTCATACGAAGCCACGACTCCACGAAATGGCTCAACGTGCCCGTCTGATTACAGGTTCCTCTAAGGTAGTGCCGGCTCCTCCGACAGAAAAATGGTGACATCCTTTGTCGATTGGAGCGCCATATTGGGCCGACATTGTCGATGCTGATTCTTCTTAAGGCGACTTGCAAACGTTAGAGGCACGCGCGGGAAGATGCGGGCTACTTGCACCGAAAAAAAAAATTATGCCATCTCTTACTAAAGGGAACCATGTGGGGATGCGAAGCAGCGCTGGTGTTCGCTTGTGTTTTCATATGTTGTTTCCATTTGCATGTTTGCGTGTATGTTTGATTTGTGTGTGGAGTTGTGTATCAGCGGTGCTGCTTACGCTGCTTGCGCTGCTGTCACAGATTACGTTACCGATGCCGCTACAACTGGCGCCAACGTTGACATCCATAGCGCCGTTGCGAAGGAGAGTCCAACGGAGCGAGCGTGCGTCGCATTATATACGAGCGCAAGCCGCATTATATACGAGCGCATGCCGCATTATATACGAGCGCACAGCTGCGCCGGAGAGAGAGAAACGGGAGAGGAGAAACGAAGCGCAGGCAGCGCTCATGCCACCTCCTCCACCCCACCTCCTCACCCTCACGCGATGAGAGGGGGAGAGTTGGCGCATGCGCAATAAGGGTGGTCAGGCCGCACAGCACCGGATTGAACTCCGCTCTAACCTGCTTCCCATCTATAAAACGTGGTGGTTCTATCAGCGTCGTCGGCTCTGTAATGCTCGCCTATAAGCTGGGATTCATCGTAGCCTATTCTAGTGAGAACTGCAGCTTGGCTGTAATAATCACCAGCCCAAAATGCACAACCTTTTAACCGATTAAGGCCCACGCAAGAACTACTGGTTGGATTTTATTGAGATTTCGCACATGCAATTAAGTGCAATAGAAACAACACGTGCAAACTTTCATAAAGTTTCATGAATTTTTTCTGAAGTTATCATACTGCACTTAAGAAAGTACGCTGGGCCCTCGACATAGCAGTAGGCAAGCTGGTGTGACGCAAGAAGGGAAAGTACGCTAGGGCCTTGACAAACGAATATCAAAAGTTATTTTGGCCCATGTAGCGTATTGAAGCACCAGCGCTTTACGGAAAGCGGAACGGCACGCATCTCGCAACACCATTTGATGTATTGTGGCAGACCTCAATTGTTTTCCAAGCGCCTAGTAAAAAAGTGCGTATGGATAGAGGGTAACAGGAAGCAGACCGGATGCTGGAAATCTCTTGATGCTTCTGTACTGTACATCAAGGCTAAATCAGTGTCTTGCTATTATACGACTAAAGGACAATAGTCAACGCATAGAGGGTCTGCTGAAACCTCCAGTGCAGTAGCAGACCCTGTATGCGTTGCCTGCGGCCATTTCGGCCATCTGGGTAAATATGGGATGGCACCACTTTTTATCAAGGATTAAAATTCTGTAGTTATTCTGTAAAATTCTGTAGTTATTGATTACAGAGCATAGCGACCACATTGTGTCGTCGTTCGTCAGCATAGCAACTATGATTTTGCCTTTGGTGTTTACGAAACAAAGCTTGTTACCTGGATCAAAACAAAAAACTATATTCCCCACGTTCCTTTCGTTCCATGTTTTTTTTAATCTTTGGCAGAGGGCATCCATTCGTACCATCTTCATTCTCCTCCTAAGTTTCTATATTAGGGTAAGAAGCCACAATGAAAACATCAACGGGCTCTCGTATATTCACAGCGACATCTGTAGCAGCCTCGTGAGTCTCCGGTAACCGAAAAAACGGCATTCTTTCAAAGAAAATAAGTGGTTAAATCTCTGAGGCAACGCACAACAATAGGCACATGTGTGCTCCCACGAAGTCCCGTTGTACTATACAAAGTACACCCACATTTGATTACACCTCAGAGCAAAACTATGCACTCTATACGCTTCTCGCGCTTTGCAGGGAATATTTTGTTCTTTCTGAAGCAGGAGCAATCCGGTTTTTTAACATATAAATTGTAAAATGTAATATCAATTTGGAAACAGGAGTGCAGACCACGTGCGTCTGACGGGCTCTCGTTTTCGTAAAATTTTAAGAACTCATAGAACAGAAAAAAATAGAGCCCAGTCAATATGGTAAGCTAGGATTATCTTGCTGCAACCTTTGGAGTCGAAAATTCCAATGAGCAAGACCAGAATATTCTGTTGTGTATTTTCTATTCACGGAAAAGGAAATGTACTTTGTAAAGTACACTCGCCCTTAATGGGTTAATAAAGACAACACATAGCAGCACCAATTAAAGCAAAACATTAGGTACATAGGCGTGCGCACGAGAGGGGCAGAAGGGGCGGCCGCCCCCCTAGCCACCTGAGAGAGGGGGCGCAAATCCTGCCCCATACATTGACTTTATAGGAAGGGGGGGCGCTGTGATAAACCTTCGCCCCCTCCCTGCCCCCCCCCCTGAAGGGGAACCCTGGGCACGCCTATGATTAGATATGTGCCCTTCATTCAAAATTCGATGCATGCGAACAGCAAGAAGTCCATGTAGTTAGAAATAGGCGCACGTGAAAGAAGCCCAGGTTGTCGAAGTTTCCGAACCTCTCTTTTATCACGTCCTTCGCAATAATGCCGTCGTTTTGGGGGAGTAAAACACTATTATTATCCAGTAAACAATAAAAATTCAGACTGCCTTTTATAGTGTGCAAGAAGATACATTCGAGTCCACTTATAACGATACCCTTTATGACAATATATCGAATATAAAGATGAAAAGCGATGGCACCTCCACTTTTGTATGATTTCTTTGGTAAAATAATCCACTTATTACGATGCTCCAGTACCGCGATATTGGATATAGCGTTTTAATCAGATCACAAAGCGCACTGAAAACGGCTCTCCGTGCCGACCGCGCCCCTACGGAGCAAAACTGTTTCAGGCAGGCTGGCTTCGTTAGACGGCGTCGCGAGAAGAAAGTAGGCGAGGATGGAGCGATTGCAGAAGAGGACTGCGAAGTACCCGACGATGTAAGGGTGCCGGAGTTGCGGTCGGTGCTTAACGAAGATGCGTCGGGTCTCGGCGGCTTTCTTCATGCATTCGATGTAGTGGAAACGCCCAAGTGTCTCAGTGATGACGAGATCATTGCGCGTATACGTGCGGCGAACAGCGGTGACAGCGTCGACTACGACCATCTGGTTGAGTAGCCTACCAAGGTACGGTCATCGAAGGAGGTTCAACGGAATGTGCAGTCCCTTCAGAGACATTGTTTCCGCGAAGAACCCCCCCGCTGAGCTACGTGGAACACACCTAGATGGCCTTGAGAAGCATGCGCATCAGTTTCGCGTGAAGCAATCAAAGCTGACAGACTATGGCTTTTCTGCAAATAAGTATATAGTTGCACCACCTCACTTCCATGCAAATAAAAATGCTTTGGTCGCTATTTTGTCTTTTTTTGCCGACCCGCTTATAACAATTCTTGGTAATAACGATGGGATTTTCTTGGCACTTGGATATCTTTATAGGTGGACTGCGCGCTATACTGTAAACGAGTCTCTTATTCATCACATCGCTTAGCACTGCGGACTACGTAAGAAATACCTGCGAACAATGTTAGTAGAGCGGTCCACAGCGCAGTTTGACGAGAAGATGATGCACACAAGGTATATTTGCACCATCCCGAAGCGGATGAAAAAAAAAAAAACGATTCAAGCATAAAAAGAGGTCACGTATCGTACGCAAAACTGAGGGCATTGAGTCTACTGCAAACACACATGTACTAGAGATGTTAGGATGGTTGATCTGTTGGCGAAAACAGTTACTTGTCGAAAAGACAGGGTTTGTGAACCATACATTGACTCTCTTACATTGTCCGCTTCCTATTCCGAGACACCACCTCACGAGGCCCCATCTTGCGCCCATTGCATCAGAGGCCATTGAGACTCCCGAACGACCAGAAGTTGACTAGGCAAATGCCATCTCTCTCTGAATAGAGTACAATACGGGTTAGAATTTGGTTGGCGCAAAACGAGAAAATGGACGGAGAAGCAACACGGAGAAGTAACACGTGTTAGGTCTCCGTCCATGTTCTTGTTTTGCGCCAACCATTTTCTAACCAGCTATGCACCAAGTAGCCCGACAGCATACGTTAGAAGACGCGTGTTCGTGAGGATTTTTTTGCATGTTCGCACAATTTGGAAGATACACCGGTCTCTCCACACTTGAGGCACCACCCAAACCTGTTCTCCAATGAAGTGTTATAGATTGAAGAACAAAGTAGAGTACCTGTCTGCAGGCGCCCTGAACTTCGCTCTTCTTCCTCAATGATCATCTTTTCGGGAGCCGGGAAAAGGTATTAAGTGTCACGATGCTGTATAATCGGTTTCTTGAACTGAAGCAGTGGTTTATTGGCCTCCGAATGTCATAAACGTTGGGATGAGGAGCACGGTGGGTGAGCGCTCGAGTGGCCACGTCAGTTGCCACTCGAGCGCTCAGCCACCGAGCGCTCACCCATCTTATAAGCCCTGACGGCCAGGAGCTCAAACTGTACGTTTCTGGCTTGGATCAGGGAAAGCCCGATTTAAAATTTCCCTTACTAAAAAGGCAAGCCTCCCCTTTTAGGTAATGAGCACCTGCTTTACGTCAGCCTACGATTAAGAGTCTCCATTTGGGGTCCGCGGATGGAAGCGCTTTCGCTACTTCGTCACCTCACGCTTTGTTTGTGACAGGAAGAGCAGACGATCAAACTGCTTGTCCCGGTGACTGAGTAAAATTCTTTAAGCGGAAGCTCTGCTGTGTCTGCATAGTCCCGGGCTGCTGTTTTCGAGGTACTGAACTCTTGAAATTCCACGCGATGGTGCATAGCTAATGAGAAAATGTTTGAGCGGAAAAACAAGGCATCCACAAGAACGAGGTGGACAGGACGGGCGCCCGCCCTGGTCATGTCGTTCTTGCGAATGTCTTCTTTTTTCCACCCAAAATTTTCCCAATATGTTATGAACTCCTTATCCCAATGTGCGTCCTCGTACGAGATCTCGGAGAGCTCTGCTGCCGTCTGGGAACGAACTTTTAACCATCACCTTCAGGGCAGAGAGCGTGCTCGATAGCCCGGAATCTCCGGCTTCTTCGTCTAGCGAGTTGAGGCCACCTCCTTCTTGTGGCTTCGCCTGAACCTGGTGGCTCCCTCTGCACTGTGCTGGTGTTCTTCGCACACCAGCGAATGCTGAAACACAGAGATGCAACAAGCTTTACCTTACAAGGCAGTGTACTCCAACAGACATTTGTGGTACTGTGTAACTGTTTTTTTTGTTTGTTTGGGAAGCGCCATGAGCGGGCTCACGTGGCTGTATATGTGAATTATAGGTGCCTGTCGGCGTAATAGTATAGTATTGCGTGTTGAACAATGTCTCCTCGATTTCGCTCGCGTCACATGCGTTGCGACGTGACGAACCTAACTATCACAATCAAACGGAACACAAAAAGGATATATCAATAAATAATCTATTCTGTCCAGACCTGGACAATTCGGATGAGCGAGAAATGGAAACTGCTTCTTCCACTTGTTTGAGAGATCTCCTCTCGGGTCAATATTTACAATACAGAACAGTGGTCACACTTTTTTTCAGCATCCCGATCGGACTCATTGTCATTTTTATTATAATGAATAATATTGCAAAAACAGCAGAAAAAAGGCTTGTCTTGCTATCTCTCTTGATTAGCGATACGAATGGGTTTAGGCTCTGCGCACTTCAGTTTCTTGCACAACAGCATTAATTTTATTTTTTTTCAGGAACGCGGATAAGCAATGAAACAGTAATGAACATACGATCACAAAGACACTCACGAAGTACCTTGCAACGCGAGCTGGCCCTGTGTATGAGGTATGTCCCAGAGTAAGCACAGCGAATAAAGGCGTCACTTATTTCATACGCTAGCATTCCATTTAAGCCGTGACATGTTTACACTTTCCAGTGCCATTCAGTTCTTCTTACAGCCGTCCTTTGTCTTCCTCGCCATGGTGCCAAATGCGAATTTCATGAGGCGCCCTTTCAAGCTGCTGCTTAATATTTTGCCACTTTGAAGGTCATTTTAACTTATTCAACATATAAATCACAGACTGACAGCAAGCTGCGCTGACAAAGCGCGTGCTCGTTGTTCAGTATTTCTTTCGAGCAAGACCAAAAAAACAACAAGGTATTGCAGCTACTATGACCGACATGTTTCTGTCTGTTTATTTAAGTACCAGCGTGGGTAGCACTACAACTGCATGAAAAAGCAGATTTGTAGAAGGGCGACATATTCATGCACTCGTTTTATCTTTTTACGTATAAAACATACGTGTTTAATCATAACTGTTAAAGATGTCTCATTTAGCGTTGTATGCCTCGCTGCTTTGCCTCAACATCACGGATGAAGAGATCACATCAGTGGTGCTAACTAGGGTCGCATACACTAGCGCTACATGGTCAAATAAAAAAAGCCTAATTTTTCAATATTCCACAGTCAAGTTCATTTTGCGGTATTTTGCATACAATCCGTGAAAGGCCAGAGTCAGCCGCGTTGTTCACCTCAAAGCTCCGTGGCGTTTATCTGCATTCGTAAGAGCATTTCAAACAGGTTGATTAGGAATACAGTTCGAGTAACATTCTAATTACAGCAACACACTATTTATTGTCTGGCAAAACAAAGTACAACCGAGAAATGTCTTTCGCAAAACAAAAAAATAGAAACTGCCCGATCCCATTCACCGCCGGAATCGATACCATGTGAAGCACCAAGTATTTCTAGGTGAACTGACGTTTTTTCTGTACTTCGAGTATTAGCGCACATAGTGCTGGCTTGTAAGCCACATCGACTACATTGGCACCTAGAGGGTACATCTCATTGTACGACGTGACACCAGTACCATCTGCACAAACGTTACTTCTGGGGCACATAGGTAAGCGTTCGTTGGCGTATTTTGCCTGGCCCGAGCAACGCTAGATTCCTCGCGGTATGGTTGAGCTTCCCACGGGAAAGCGAAGTGTGCCTAGTGTTCTAGACAGCTGTGCGAACTGGGCTTAAATTCATTATTGCGTTCCACTCTTTAAGGTGTAGCTCAAGCGTTCTCCATATTTTACCGCGGCATCTGTTGTGAGATCACAACAGCAGATTTTGGTGGTTAAGCTGTCCCCCCTTCGCTGGTGTGCGTAACCACAATCGCGCGAAATAGGAAAAAAATATCAGTGACCGACCAGCACTCGAAACAAAGTGGTATGCATGGCACATGAGCATTCTACCACATAGCCACGCCAGTGCTTGGATCTCCTCCGCAAAGTGATCTTGTACCGGTGTTCCCTCGGGCAAAGAGTCCTGTTAACAGGTGCAGTAGGACGTTGTACAAGAGTAAAATAAGAACTACCTTTCACCAAGTGCGAACTGCTTAATAAGTGCGTGGCTTAAAACTTCCTAACCATTAGTTATTTGTCCTTACGCAAAGCATCAACAGATGGCACATAATGTCTTAAAGATGTGTAGCAGGTACGTCACTTCTCCCGCGTAATGATGAATAATAGAATAGTGCAGAGATCGGCAACCTGTGGCCTCCAGGCCGCACGCGGCCCGCAGAGCAGTACTTTGTGGCCCGCGGCACGACTCAAGCCCCCCCCCCCCCTCTCCCCTTATTTCATTGTCACTTGTCTGAAGGCCGAGATCACAGTTTTGACCTAAAATGGGACTTTTTCGCTTGTAACCAGTCTTTGAGCTGAACCTTGGGACCTGTGTACTGAAAATAAACATGAATTCTAATCTAGTTTTGTACAGCATTGCGCATTCGTCAAATATTTTCTCTTCGTCTGCAAATCCCCGCTTGCCACTCACTTTGCCGTCCGCGCACCCGTTGCGTCGGCTCCATGCCACTTGGCCCTGCATTTGAAAAGTTTCCCGACGCCTTCTGTAGTACGTAGTTCCCTGCTTTACAAAATTACAATTTTTATAGCGTAGTGGTCACATCGCAACTCTCTTTGTTGTAGTAGCCACAGGAAAATTTACAGTCGTCTCTAGAAAGGCCTGTCCTCCAGCTTTCGCTGTGATGGTGCTGCGTTTTCGCGCAAACCTGGCATTTTTAAGGTACATTCTCAATGGCATCCTTTGACACAGACTGCGATTAACTGCTGACGAATATCCTCGAAGCATGGCCTGCGGTATTCGGATATGAGTCATGCGTGACTGTGGCAAACGTTTTCACGACCTATGCGACAGGTATTTCATGTCATTAATAATAATTAATAAGAATCGATGGGGTTTAAGGTCCTAAAACTACGATATGATTATGAGAGTCACCGGAGTGGACAGTTCCGGAAATTTCGACCACCTGAGGTTATTGATCATGCGGCCTCAAGCATTTTCACCTGCAACAAAACTGCGGCCACCACGGCTGGAATTTGATCGCATGACATGCGGATCAGCAGTCGAGCACCATAACCATTAGCTCGCCGTGGCGGGTGATATCTCAATTTAGTTTCAGTCGCATTCGTCAGAAAGTAGTATTTCCCTGTGCCAAGTTTGGCACAAACAAATTACGAGAGCGTCCAGACGTAGTGGCTGGATTGATCAATCGATCGATCGATCGATCGATCGATAGATAGATAGATAGATAGATAGATAGATAGATAGATAGATAGATAGATAGATACATGAAAATTTACCCTCCAAAATTGGCCGCCTATATGAAAACGGCATCACAAAAGTTACACGTAAGAATAATGAATGCGAGACACACGCAATGCTAAAGTTCCTGAATGAGCGAATTTTATCTCAATTTTCTTGGTTGATTCTTTTCTTCGTGTTATTTTCTGCAATATCGAATCCTGACAGTAAAAGAGGTATACTGTTCTAGAGGCATATTTATATCTTGTTTATGCAACTAGTGCATCTTTCTGACCCTTATTTCTGTTGAAACTTGGTTTCTCTCTGTTCATAGTTTTCTCTGGAACATAAAGAAATACAATGCCGCTTCTACGTTAAAACCCTACCATCTTAATTATATTTTTATTGGTAAATCCTGGTAGGCCTCTGTCCTTCTCATTAGAAAAAATATCTGTAATGCAAATGACCTCTGCGGAATCCCGCAAGGTGGCGGAAGGGTCAAGAAAGGGAAAATAGACAACCACCCAATTGTACCATGAAACCACAAGGAAATCCATACGCATTTCTCAGAAAGAAAAGCATCTTAGTTGCCGAAAAAATTCGTCCTGGTCCGGGGTTCGAACGCGGGACCATTGCCTTACCGCAGCGGTCGCTCTACCAATTGCGCTAACCAGGAAGCTAGCAAGTGGCAGGGCGAGGGCGAATTCATCTACAACTCGAAGCACATAGACACAAGTAATGCAAATGAGTTCTGCGGAATCCCCCCAAGGTGGTGGAAGGGTTAAGAAAGGGAAAATAGACAACCAACAAATTGTAGCACGAAGTCACAAGAAAATCGATATGGATTTCTCAGAAAGAAAAACTTCTTAGTTGCCGAATAATAGCTGATTTTTCCATTATTCTGTGTGGCTGACTGGACCATCGTACAAAAGAAATCCCAAGCGAACATTTTACAGGGATATAAGTGGTTGGTAAAACACAATGATATAACTGCGAATCCCAATGCTATAGATTATTTAGAAGACACCACTGAAGATAAATTTACAAAATAAATCTAGTAAATACACTAAGCTGTACATAGTCATAATACAGTACGACCCACAGAGTAGAGGTCAACCTCGCAGAGTATTTGGACGATAAGTGAAGGCGCTGAACACTACAAGCCGAGACTGCAAGTATTTTACAGGTGTGGGAGGATATTGATGAGGCGACGGGACGTCAGAGGAAACAGTAAATGCGGTCTACAGGAGGTTTCGTGAAGTTTAGTCAAGTGAGCTGGAGTTTCCAAGAACACTAAGGGTAATATTTTAAGACTCATTGATGACAAGAACTTGAGGCCTATGAACGAGAATTCCGAGCAGCAAATAAGGCTAATTAGAGGACGTGTAGTGTGGACACAGTACGTCATCCTGGAATACAGACATACTTAAGAAATCGAGTGGTGCCTTCGGTTGCAAGTCTGGCGGTGATGTAAGCCGCTGCCGCAGCTGCCACTCCTGTTTAACGGTACATTCCGTCGCCATCCCATGCCGCTGTAAAAATGGTGTCATTCTACATCCTCTAACAGGCAGAGAAAACTTATCTTTCTCGAATAATGCCACCGTCGACCCACTTCGAGCGGGGCGTTGTGCAGGTAAAATATACCTGCTAAGTTCACGCCACACTTCATTGCATAATCAATATTTTGATTGCGAATACATTCGAGAAATATTGTAATGTTAGGTTGCCTAACTGGCCAATATCCCCGTGAAGTCTCCACCAGGAGCACACAGTTGACGTCATACGTATCAAAGAGGGCACCTCAACGGACAGGAAAGGAAGACACGACTGTTTTTTCTAAAGTTTCTGACCTTCTGGCGGCGCGTTCGGCAAAATAACAATGGCGGCATTTGGTTCTTCATACGAATAACTAGAACATCTTTAGTAAATATCAACGGTGATCCACACATTGACATATGACTCAGATGATAATTGAAAGTGCTTTTAAGTGTCAACGAGCACTATCACTGTATCGCGCGTATTGTAGGCAGTAAACTATTGGTGCCCTCGCATAAGTAAGATACGGTCACTGTACTGTACCACGTGTAGAGAAGCATGCTTCCGATAAAATAGGAAACAGGCATGATTAGCTATTTATCTGTCTATCTATCTGATATATATATATATATATATATATATATATATATATATATATATATATATATATATATATTATAATGTGAATACTGGGCTAAAAGCGGCAGTGGCGTCCGAACGGTAACTGCAGGAACTGGACGCGTGCGGGCAGCGTTGCAGCAGCAAAACAGGCCAGGCAGCTCCGGCTCGTGCCTCGCGCAAAGCTGTCGATGCGGCCGCAACGCTGGGCATTCCTCTTCACTACAATTCGTCCCCCGTCGGAAAAGGAGCCATCCTGGCGACTCACGGAGAACATACTACGAGCGGATCGTAATAGGGCTTCAGGCGCTGTACGTGGACGGTTTCGCGACCACGAAAACGTTGGTCGGTTGATGGCGTAACGGGTTCGACGATGTAGTTGACAGGTGACGTCTGTGCAACAACTCGGTAGGGTCCCTGATATTTTGAAGCAAGCTTGGAGGAGAGGCCAGTAGGGACAGCTGGAACCCAGAGCCACACAAGGGACTCCGGGAGAAAGTGAGGGTACGGGTGGTCATTGTCACGTCGAGATTTCTGTCGCCATTGGTCGACGGTTGTAAACGAGTGGGCGAGCTGACGGCATTCCTCGGCGCGGCGAGCAGCTTCAGAGGTGGGCGTAGACTCGTATGAATCGGGTCGGTACGGCAGAATGGTATCGAGTGTGGTCGAAGGTTATCGGCCATTTAAGAGGAAAAATGGCGAAAAGCCTGTAGTCGCTTGAGGAGCCGTGTTGTAGGCGTACGTCACAAAGGGCAAAATTAGGTACCAATCGGAGTGATCTGAGGCAACATACTTGGAGATGATGTCGCCAAGGGTGCGGTGAATCTTTCCGTCAACCCATTAGTTTGGGGATGGTAAGCGGTAGTAGTACGATGAACTACACGACATTCGGAAAGGAGTGCGCTTTCGACTTCGGAAAGGAAGACGCGTCCCCTATCGCTCAGAAGTTCACGTGGTGCGCCGTGACGGAGAATGAAGTTCCGCAGGAGGAAAGATGATATGTCGCGGGCTGCGGCAGCAGAAAGAGCGGCTGTTTCCGCGTATCGCGTCAGGTGGTCGACCGCGACGACTACCCAGCGGTTTCCGGAAGCCGTGTATGGGAGGGACCCATACAGGGCAATGCCAATGCGGTCGAAGGATCTGGCCGGGCACCGAATTGGCTGGAGCGGTGCAAAGGCGTGCTGAGGAGGAGCTTTGCGTCGTTGGCACTGGGGGCATGAGCGAATGTTCTTGCACACAAAGGTGTACATGCCTCGCCAATAAAACCTGGAGAAAAGTCGGGCGTATGTTTTGAAGACTCCCGCGTGCGCGCACTGCGGGTCAGCATGAAACGCTGAGCATATCTATGCACGAAGATGGCGGGGTATACTAGTAATCACTTGCGGCCGTCAGACATGTAGTTCCGGCGATAGAGGAGGCCATCGCGGATCTCAAAGTGACAAGCTTGATGGCGCAATGCTCGAGGAGCTGAAGGTAAAGTTGACAGGTCGGAAAGTAATCGCAGGAGGGCGCTGATCCAGGCATCCTTGCGTTGCTCTGACGCCATGTCACAGCCAGCTGGGAACGAAAGTATTTCGTCCACGGCAGATATGCAGGCAGCGCCTTCGGTTGACACAGGCGAGCGTGATAGGGCGTCGGCATCGCTGTGGCGGCGGCCAGACCTGTAGACAACACGCATGTCAAAATCTTGCAGCCGCAAAGCCCGGCGTGCTAATCGGCCGGAGGGGTCCTTGAGCGTGGAGAGCCAACAAAGTGCAAGGTGATCTGTAACTACGTCGAAGGGACGGCCATATAGGTAAGGTCTGAATTTACCAAGAGCCCAAATTATGGCCAGACATTCCTTCTCCGTAACGGAATAATTCTTCTCGGCCTTAGTTAGTGTACGGCTTGCGTATGCGACGACGTACTCGTGGATCCCAGATTTGCGCTGCGCGAGCACGGCGCCGAGTCCAACTCCGCTGGAGTCGGTGTGATCCTCAGTCGGAGCAGTAGGGTCGAAGTGACGCTGTATTAGTGGTGAGGTTAGCAGACGACGCAGCTCTTTGAAGGCATCGTCACAGGCGGGCGACCAAGCGTAAATTTTTCTAGTCGCTCCGTAGGAGCTGATTCAAGGGAGCGCTGATGGTCGCGAAATTCCGAATGAAGCGGCGAAAATAGGAACAGAGGCCAAGGAAGCTGCGAACCTCTTTTAGAGACGTAGGTCGAGGAAAGTCAGCGACTGCCCGAAGCTTGGCGGTGTCGGGAAGTATACCATCTTTGGATTCAACATGGCCGAGGATGGTGAGCTGACTTGCGCCGAAGCGGCATTTGTTCAGGTTGAGCTGTAGGCCTGCGTCAGTGAGGCACTGGAGTACTTCCTCTAGCCTGCAGAGATGCGTGGGAAAATCTGGTGAAAATATAACCACGTCATCTAAGTAGCACAGACACGTTTTCCACTTCAGACCCCGCAAAAGGTTGTCGATCATCATCTCGAATGTTGCGGGGGCGTTGCAAAGACCGAAAGGCATGACACGGAATTCGTAAAGGCCATCAGGTGTGATGATGGCCGTTTTAGGTTGGTCGTCAGGTGCCATAGGAACTTACCAATAGCCGCTCCGTAAGTCGATAGAAGAGAACTCCGCGCCTTGGAGACAGTCAAGGGCATCGTCAATTCTCGGTAGAGGGTAAACGTCTTTTCGGGTGATCTTGTTAAGACGACGGTAATCAACACAGAAGCGAATGGACCCATCCTCCTTCTTAACAAGAACAACTGGAGATGCCCAGGGGCTATTCGAAGGCTGGATGACGCCGCGCTTGAGCATTTCGGCTACTTGGTCGTCGATAACCTGGGCTTCTGTGGCAGACACGCGGTACGGTCTTTGTCGCAGCGGCGCACTGGTACCCGTGTCGATGCGGTGGCTTACAGCTGACGTGCGGCCGAGAGAAGCTTGCTGGCAATCGAACGAGGAACGGAACTTGTCGAGTAGGCGTTGAAGCTGGGCGCGTTGAGAAACGGTCAATGTGTCGGCGATGGAGCTGCTCAGTACATCAGGCGTAGCCGTCTGCTGCGCGGAGTCACAGGTAAGTCCTGAGACTTCTTGTTATGCGGTAGGACCAGGTGGCCTGTCAATGGTGGTAGAAGGGTCCACACTTTGGACACGCCCAACGCACCTCCCCGCGAAGCAGTGTCAGAGGACATGAGAACATGTTCGGGACAAGCAGCTTGCTGACGCCATCACGTACGTCCAAAGCCGAAAAAGGCAGCGGGGAACATCTACGACGGACGAAGATGTCAGATGGCGTAAACAGTGCGCTGGAGTCGATGACACTGTTGCAGGCCACTGTGGCGAGGGCAAAGGAGTGCGGCGGCACTGAAACGTCTTCCGCAAGATAAACCTTGTCGTCGGCTTCACGAGGGTCAACCAACGGGCCGTCGCAAAGCGCTGCAAATTCCACCTCGGCGCGAGAGCAGTCGATGACGGCCTTGTTAGCGGAGAGAAAGTCCCAGCCCAAAATGAGGTGGTGGGAGCAAGAATGCAGCACTAAAAAATTCAACGATGTAGAGGAGGTCATTAATCACCACACGAGCACTACATGCAGCGGCCGGCGTGATGCGGTCTGCGCTGGCAGTGCGAAGCGAAATGTTTGACAGCGGCGTCGTCACTTTTTTGAGCAGGCGGCAGAGTTTGGCACTTATAACGGAAACAGCGGCACCAGTGTCGACAAGGGCGAGTGCAGCGACGCCGTCCACATATACGTCAATAACGTTCGTCGGTGAAGAGGGAGGCCTTGATCTTTTCGCGGGCAACGCAGTTCCTGCCTTTGGAACTGCGGCAATTAGTTTTCCCGCTCCGGCGTGGAAGAACGACGACGCATCGGCGATAGCGAGCGGCGTCTAGGCGATGGCGAGCGGTGGTGCATAGGAGGATGGTGGTCGTCGTGGTCGGTGTACGAATACGTCTGGCCGGGGTTCCGAGATGGCGAGAACGATCGACGCGGTGACACATACGGGTCATGTTCGTAGCTCTGCTGGTATAGGGAACTACGCGGCGACGGCAATATCGTGCGACGTGACCAGGCAGGCCACACGCGAAACATAACGGTCGATTATCGAGAGTGCGCCATTGTCCACTACTCCGAAGATACCTTGCCGAATCGTAGCGGGGAGTTGGTCGGAGCGCCACGGCTGATGGGAATGACGTAAAGGTCTGAGGCTGTGGCCGTGCGGCAACTTCGGCATAGCTTAACGGCGCATTGACCTCGGGACATCCAGCTTGAGTCGGCAACGGAGGAGTGTCGCGGGCAGCAGGCAGAGCAGCGCAAACCTGCTCTTGGATGACCTGGCGAAGGTTCGCTGGTAAAGGCGATGGTGGTCGCCCGGCTGTTGATAGCAGCGAAAGCTGACGAGCGACCTCAGCACGGACAAAGTCCTTGACTTGGGAGAGCAGCGACTCAAGGTCGGGGGGCGGTAGCCACGCTCGAGATGGTTTCGTCCGAAACGTGCTGGCGCCGTGTCAGAAGACGCTGTCTTCGGAGCTCGTCGAAACTCTGGCACAGCTCGATGAGCTCAGAGACCATGGCAGGGTTCTTGGAAAGCAGCATTTGAAAGGCATCATCGGAAATGCCCTTCATGATGTGGCGTACCTTATTGGCTTCCCCCCATCGTCGGGTTGACACGCCGGCAGAGGTCGAGGACGTCCTCGATGTAGCTGGTGAATGTTTGACCGCTTTGTTGTGACCGGCTTCGCAGTCGTTGTTCTGCGCGAAGTTTTCGCACACCAGGGCGTCCGAAAACAGCTGCGACGCTAGTTTTGAAGGTCGCCCAAGTGGGGATATCAGCCTCGTGGTTTTTGTACCACATCTTGGCCACATCCGTCAAGTAAAACATCACGGTACCGAGCTTCATGGGATCGTCCCATTTGTTGGTAGCACTCGCTCGTTCATACGATTCCAGCCAATCCTCAAAGTCTTTCTCATCGGTGCCGCTGAAGATCTCGGGCTCCCGCAAAAGCTGGGCACCGGGACACCTTGGCGGTGAAGCCGGTGGGGGTGTCGAGACAGCGTCGTCAGGCATGACGGACGCCAGCGTTCGGCTACGCAATTCCAGGGCTGGGGAAAACCGCAGCAACCTCCACCAAAAAATATAATGTGAATACTTCGCTAAAAGCGGCAGTGGCGTCGGAACAGTAACTGCAAGAACTGGACGGGTGCGGGCAGCGTCGCAGCAGCAAAACAGGCCAGGCAGCTCCGGCTCGTGCCTCGCGCAAAGCTGTCGATGCGGCTGCAGCGCTGGGCATTCCTTTCACTACAATATATATATATATATATATATATATATATATATATATATATATATATATATATATATATATATATATATATATAATCTCATCACTCCCTGTGACCCCATTTGGGGCCATTTTTTTCAAGCAAGTGGAGCTCATTCTGAAGCAAATATTTTGTACTTTCATTTTGAATTTCTCACGCGGAGAGCTCAACGAGATGGCGCTCCATGTCGCTCGTCTGTAACACAAGGTGGGTTTTAATATGGCAGCTGCCGAGCCAACGTCAACCTCACCGTGTTTGCGGGGAGCAATTGCATTTCTCTTCAGGTATATTATTCGTGGTTCTCGTGGTTCTCGTGGTTTATTGCGATGGAGTATGTGGGACAGCACTACTAAAGGGTATCCAGCCAAGTTGTAATCAATTATTAGGCCCAGTCTGAGTTGTAAACTTCGGTAAATAGCCCTTCAAGTTGCATGAGCCCAATCGGGGTCTGTGGATCTGCAGACCACTATATCACTGACAGGGAAGCACTCTAATGAAGAATGCAAAAACTACAGCAATAGAATGATACCAATCTGTTACATTCTAATCATCCCAAGTTTATTGGCAATAAAGCATACAAGGGCAGCAAGCTACGCAGAGGAAGACAGTCAGGGCATCAATGGCCAGCAGGATGTCTCAAGCTGCAGGACGCCCGGAACAAAGGCCCAAAAAGATGGAGGAGGGAAGGGTTTGATCTTTAGTTAATCTGTACTGATGAGATATGCGTTTTCAAGCGGGAAAAGTGATCAGTCTTAGTACTATCGACCACATTGCACCAGAAGGTTCTAGTGACAGGGGGTTCAACGACGGAATGCAGAAGGTGAATATACTAGACTTGGTTGCTGAGTGTAACAAGTTCACGGCTGAAGTCGATTTGATCGGCAGTTTTGTGTCCTACTACCGCATTTTATTGCGCTCAAGAAAACATTGTCCACATGTTCGCACAGTTTTAAATGCGAAGCATTTCTTAGCGAACTTCGGCGACTTTGAGCGTATCTATCTATCTGTCTAGCTATCCATCTATCTAGCCGCCTACGACTTTGTGCTCTCCTGCCCTTGTCGTTAATGGGATTTATACCAAATTTGATATGACATAACATGAGTGTATGACGAATATAAATGGCTGGTCATATCATGAAAATCGTGACTAACTTGTCATGAAAAGTATGATTTACATGCCACGCTCACTGCGCGCTCGCGGCCGTTTCGTTAGGTTGAGATACACCAAATTTGTTATTGAGTGACATGAGTGTATGACAAACATAAAGGACAAGTGGTAATATGGAAATGAAGACATGTCATGAGCGACATGACTTGCATTCTACGCTCATGGCGCGCTCGTGGCCGTTTCGTTAGCTTGATATACACCAAATTTGGTATTGAGTGACATGGCTGTATAATGAACATAAGTGGGAGGTGGTAACATGAAAATCTTGGCATGCATGTCATCCACAACGCCATTTACATGCCACGCTCATGGTGCTCTTGCGTCCAGTTCGCTAGCTTGATATACACCAAAATTGGTATTGCTCGACGTGACTGTACACTCTAAGAAAAATAAGAGTCAAACGAGGATTACAAAGCCATGATTCCCTTCGCGTATTCACTTGACCCCTTTTGGATGCTAGACGCAGAGAAAGAGAGTAGGCAATTCGAGAGGAGTTACAGAACTCTCGTGAAGCGCGTTTCGATTGGCTTCGGATATGAAGGCACCGCCGCGTACGCCATACATGTCGCGCGTTTGCTCTTTGGCGCCGTAGCGGCGGGCACACACTCTCGCACTGGCGCCAGGTAGCCTGCGAGCCGCGCGGCGCCTCCGCCTTTCCGCCTGCACTCTCTTCTCCTCCGCCTTTTGGAATGCGGTGCGCTGGTCGTGCCAGTCGCGCCAGGCCCCGGAGACTCTCAAGTTCCAGCGATGGCCGCAGAGGGCGAAAAAATCGACCACGGCGAGTTCCATCGAAATGCGCGTATAGTGGAACTACTGACTCCTCTTTTAGCGGTCGGATAAGTTAGTTCGGATTTTCCGTGTTAGGGGCGCTCAACGAGGCCAAATATTTCGTTTTAGAATGTGTCAAAGGATTGTTAGAAGCTTAGTTACCGTGTCATTTTTCACAAAGATAGTAGGGATCGGTTTTATTATTACTTCTAGAATTACTACAAGAGTTTGATTGTTTGAGAACAAGTATTGCGATTACACTGACGCTCGAAAAGCAGCAGCCCATTGGCATCGGTTGCGTTTCGGTCCGTTAATTCATTCAAATTGTACCGCGGTCGTTTTCTGTGATCGGCATCACGCAGCTATGGTAACGCAGCTCCGTTTCAGATCGGCTTTGATATAACAATGCGAGATTGTGTGTCAGACTTACCATGCCGCTACCTCAAGGCGAACGTGTCTAAAGCCTATGAATCATGTCAGCTGCGGCGCTTCACCGACTTTATAAACGTCGGGCTGCACAGCTTCCAGCGTGAAAATTCAACGCCGGCAAAGTGCTCGGCGACTACCTACGAAAACGGAATAACGATGCACAATGTGCGCGTGGGCACCGGTGAGTGAAAATGCTTTGCACTTGAACATAACCTTTTTTTTTTTTTTGCATGCGCAACGGTTTTTGTCAATTCATAAGGTTTTACGACTTGTCCAGCTGATGAGATGCACAGCTTGGGGGGTTCTAATGACATTTTCTCAGCAGGGGCGGGGACACGGGTGGGCAGGAACCCCCCCCCTCCCCCCCCCCAGAATTTTCACCTGCTCCTCCCCCCCGCCCCTCCCCCCCCAAGAACAAACATATTCAAAACAGAAAGGCTAAATTCCCAGCCCCCCCACCCCCCCCCCCCCCTTCCCGAAGAAAGTCACTTATCATGAGTGTGTCCCCCCCCCGCACTGGTAAAAAAAATCCTGGCGCCGCCCCTGTTTCTCAGATCGCTTACTGCGTTCTCACATTTGCAGATAATGTCTGTACTGCTTAACTTTGCCACATAGATCCCAGCAAAAGTTTTACCTGTTTCTGCGTAAACGAGTCCACTGCGAGATATGCTCTTAAATTAAATGCATGATAAAGCCAAGTGAACTTACAGTATGTGCACGCATTTGAACATTTTCGTAAGCAGGGACAGTTACATTTTCATATACCATATAGTTTATCCAGTTGGGCAATTAACTATAGCTTTGTCCACTGATGGGCATCTCTAAAACAAATTCACAAACATATCGTTTTCGTGCAGTGTTCTCATATACATTCTTCTTAGACATGAATCACAATACATTCACTCTTCTACTATAGTAACCATGACTGCTTTTTCCTCTTTCAGCCCAACCACAGCCTCCAAGGAACTACTCATATCAGCATACACTTGGATGCTTTATCTCTGAACCTACATCAGGTCAGCAGAGAATGTGTCATCACTGAAAGTAAACTCATGGGCCAAAACACTCGCAAGGTATGTTTGTAGACACTTTATTTATTGAACCAATTTTTGTTTAACCATTTCTGTCTTACTCTTTCTCATGACTCGGTTTTTTTTTCTTTTCAGGAAACTGGACATAAGAGAAATCATTGGTTTCCAAGCTACCCACATCAAGTCGTAAGAAGCTCAACAGTTGCCATAGTGACAACCCCATGGGCCAACAATATTTACGAGGCATACAAACGCAAGCCTTAGGTATACTGAAAAGCAGTGATATTGTACAGTATGTCGAAGCAGTACGAAATTGGGTGCACAAATTATTTTCTTGCTTCATGAATTACTCCATTTAGAGGAAATGTGCACGCTTCAAATTTTTTGGATAGTGCGTGTGATGGGGTGCACATACTGTACTTCACTCTACGTGTCAAACTTTGCATTGAGCATCACATATAACTAGGTAGCAAATGGGCCAGCAGTAGTGCATATTTAGCAGCACTGCTTTTTCAGTATAGATTGCTGTGAATGCGAAGACTGTTGCAAAGAAACGAAAAGTGCTGAAACGAAAAGTTACTGGTACCACTTACTTGTTGGGAGTGACATTGTGAAGGTTCTAAAATAGGAAACTGTGTGCAAGTACTCGTCCCTTCATTAAACAAGACATGTTGTGCAGTGGTCACCTGGAGATGAGTGGATTTAAGGGCACCTCAGTGTATAAGTATTGTTGGATGGCACTTCGAGGTCACTACTCTGGAATACATAACGTTTGGTGATGGGCGTAGGTGAATGAAAGCATGTGCATAAGGATATTTTGGGCAGTATTCTATGGAACAGGCTGAGGAATTTGTAAAGCATCTAAAAAATTCGTTTTTAGCTCTGTTCAATGAACATTGCCAATGCATTAATGGGATGATATGTAAACACGCACTGTCCAGAAAAGAGGGTACATCACCGTTGCATTTGTGCAAGCAATTTGTTTTGTATGTGAAGCTGAGCCACAGACAAATAGCAAATACAGTAAAAGCTCATTAATTCGTACTCGAAGGGGAATGTGAAATTCAAATTAGTGGGCAGGCACTAGAATGAACAGACATTGTGCCACAATGCGTGGGCAGAATCCAAACAAGCCGCATCTGGGCTCGTTATCACGAACTAGGCGCTACTACACATTTGTGGTATGTGAATTCGTAAATTAAATTCATGGAGCTCTAATAGCGAACAAAATTGATCAGTCTGTGATACGCCAAAAAAAAAGCATCGACGTGCATTGCGAGCAGTGAGCCTTAATGTCAAAATATATGATATTTATGCTCTAAAACACGTTTATTTACATGACAGAGTTAACACAATCAAAATTAAAAGTAATCAATAATTTGCATTCACTTGCGTTTCTTCCATCGCGACTCCATGAACATTGTTTTTAGTTTGCCAAAGGGCTCCAGTGCAGCATCTGAAATCTCATATGCTGAGAAATGATGCTGTTTTGTTGCTTTGCATCTCTAGTAAATTTAGTTTGGTTTGATGTTGCAACATATTGTGATCACTCTGGGCAGACTTCTGCGAGGAGCGACGAAAACCAGGGGCTCCCAGTTCGAGCTAACTGTTGTTGATACCAACGCGTTCGAATTATTGAGAAATTCCTCCCTAGAAATTCACAGGGCTGTGCCGGGACCAGGGCATCGGTTCGAATTAATTGTAACTTTGAATTAATGAGCTTTTACTGTAATAATATTTGTTCACGATAACAGACCTGACACGACATGGAGTTTTTAACAGAGCATTAATTGAGTGCACTCAATAGGTGTAATCAGAGTTCATTAGAGTTGGCCAGTGTTTGTACATGTTGAAGATTTGAATGTGTACTGAAAGCTATTTCCTTGGTATTGCTGTGAGCTATGTAGCCAAAAAAGGCTAGTTTTGCATGATACTCATGTTAAGAATGAGGCAGACAGTTAGGAGGTAGTGAAGAATGATAATGTGAATTCAGCTTCTGCAGTCGTCCATCGTATCAGCAGTGTCTTTGACGACTATGCACCGTTGGCACAAAAAAGATGGACTCATTTATTTATTTGTCAATGCAAAGCATAACAATTTTATGAGGGTTGTTCAAAAAGTAAGGGCTGTTTGGTCCCAAACAAATAAATATTCATTAGCAAAGGTTTTTATTGGCGGGCTTAGTTTAGCACAAACCTACTTCACTTTTCTACATAATCACCGTTAGCTTCTAAGCACTTATCGTGCCACCAAACTAGTTTCTTTAGTCCCTCTCCATAAAAGTTCGCTACCTGGGAACTGAACCTGTTGACAGCGGCAGTCTTCAATTTCTTGCTGTCTTCAAACCGTTGTACCCTGAGCCACTGTTTCAATGAAAAGATTGGAAATAGTCAATTGGTGCTGGGTCGAGACAGTAGGGCGGGTTATCAGTGTTCCCAACCAATACCTTGAATCTTCTCATTGGTTCTGGCTGTGGTGCGAGGACGCATGTGGTCATGGAGGAGGATGATTCCAGACGAGAGTTTGCCACGTCGTCGATTTCTTATCATACATTTTTGCTTGGTGAGCGTTTCATGGTATATGTAAGCTGTAACTGTGGCCCACATTTTGTGAAATCAACCAAAAGAATGCTCTTTTCGTCCCTGAAAATGGTAGCCATCATTTTCTGACTGGAGTAAGCAAATTCCTTGAATTTTTTCGGTTTTTATGGAGGGGAGTGGAACCACTGCATTGATCATTGTTTTGTTTCTGAAGTGGCATAGGATATCCAAGTATCGTCATATGTAACAATGTGTGTAAACAAAGCATATCTGTCTTGTCGGTAGCTGTCCAATAATGCTCATCCACTTGACATTCTTAGGTGTTTGAGTTGGTCGATAAGAATTTTTGGTACCCAGCTTAAACAAATTGTGATATCTGAGCATTTAGGCTAAAATCGTGTAAATTGTAGTGAGACCAACAAGGGGAACTTTATCTGACAGACCACTAACTGTTAGTCATTGATCTCATTTCAATGCCCTGTCCACTTGAATAGTTTCATTGGTCTGGATGCTTGGCCTGCCGCTCTGCTCTTTGCCGTACACATTTGTGCAGCCGTTTGTGAAGTCTCGACACCATTTTCTGACCTTTCTTTCACTCATCACTGTGGGCCCGTAAACTAGGCACAACTACCCATGAATTGGAGGAGCTGATGATTCTATTGCATGCAAAAATCGAATTACAGCGTGCAACCTCACAACAGGCGGGAGCAACGATTTTCGCAAACACTGTCATCTGCATTTCCTGACAAGCAGATGACTACTGAGCCAGAACAATAACTTCAGTACTTTCGCGGAGAATTAACAGATGGTGCTGTGCATATTAATCTTTAATCTGACGTGTAAATATTAAAAGGTTAGCAAACCGCCCTGACTTTATGAATAACCCACGTAAAAAAGTTAATTATACAGATTGGACAGAAATGATTACTTACTGCCTATTTTCCAACATTGCTACCGTGACTTCCAGCACTTCCTAGCTGTCTAGTGTACTAATGTTCCATATGTCCCTATTGTATGTGCATATGTCATGTGCAATGTATTACGAGTGCTGTACACTGGTGTATCGTTTCTTTTTGCAAATGAGTGCTTTTAGGAACACCCTAAAGGCATCCTCTATCTCATGTGTCAGCTGATGAACAGTGGGCGAGCAAGGGTAGCTCAATTCTGTAAACTTATCTTCCGTGACAACCTTCACAAGAATGTTCACTTGCTGAAATGTTGGATTCAGGCTAAGGCTTTCATTATTCGCCAACTGTTACTCGATTGAAGTGTTTATGTCACTGCAACCTCTTCGACTCTTTGAAACATAAACCAAGTTTGCTTTTCAAAAGAATCCCGTAAATGGTGTTTTCCCAGGATAGACGAGGTTAGCACAACTGAAAGTTGAACTAGTTGTCGGAATTAGTCGTAATAAGATCGGAGGCGCAGGCACGAACACAATAATATTACGCACAATAACGAGAACGCGTTATGTGCAGGAATATCTAGCATAACAGCGTGGTTTCACTTTTTTTTTCAATGCGATGTGCCTCTCGCCAATGTTTTGTCAAAATATTACATTGCGGCTCAGGCTAATCTTACTGACACTGCATCTTTTGAGGGCAGTTTTAAAGCTGTTTGTTTATTACAGCTCAAATCATCAAACGCGCATGGGTAGTGAGAAAGACAGCGGGCAGCACTGTACAGTACGTACGCAAGTACTGTGCTTGGGTCACTCACAACGCGTCGTTCCGCGTATTATAAATGATATTCTGAACGAGCGAAGAGACAAAGTTGCTCGACTTCAGCAGGGAATTTTATTAAACAGATGGCTAATACTGTTTTTTGTGTGTATTGTTCAACTCTGTGACTGACAGTGCTCCTTGTTTCCATGTATACTGCTACATTCACGATTGCCAATAAACAATGTAAGCTTACTTGCTTGGCGTGTTTTTTTGCCAGTTGAGGCCTCGCGGTCACCTGGCGACTTATGGTGAATATTTGTAGTAACATTAGGCTGCCGTGAGCGCGAATACTATCCCGCAACAGCGGTGAATAAACGCCCGCAACCTGCGGGCGCGCACCGCGACCACCCGCACCCGCCAGCAATGCAGCAGCCATATTGCCCCAGCGTAATGATGATGATAGTTTTATCAGCGCCATCTCTAGGTCGGATACTTTAGTTCACAACGCCACCGCTACCCTTATTTGTGTTGCACTGTCAAAGGTACAGTTTCCCTTCTCTACATAGTAGTATAGGTGTTCTGTGGTCGCGCGTCTCGTAGTTTTGAGTTCGAGCGAACAAGCGTATGTGCAGTGGCCATCACGCCAGGCTCCGTGCTCGAAGTGACGCTTGTAGTGAGGAATAATCTTGAAGTTGCGGACACGGACTACGTGCGCCTCTTAACGGTGAGTGTGCTGCTTTCGTAGGTACTAATTACACAGTTTAAGCTGGGCGTCTGCAGCAGCTCTGCGGAAGTAGGCTGCCAGCCATATCCAACTGTAGCCTGCGTCCGCGATGCTGTTGCAGGATGTTCAATTAGAACAGTCACTTAAAGAGTTGAGACCGCTATGCGCGTTGTTGTGTAAGTGATTGCATGGCATCAAGGGCGATTACTGTCTGATCGCACATTGTGTCTGAACTGCTGAAAGTGCTTGATATGGTTTTGAGATGCGCTTTAGTGAACGTCATAATAACATTTCCATCAATACTCGAGTGCGCAGCGTGCTTCCACGCGTGGAAACGTGAAAAAAAAGCTGTGTACAGAGACGCACTGCATATAATGACGTTCGGCTTTACAACAGAATCGAGTGAATGTGACAGTGAGAGCTATATGAGGTAATTCTAACGTCTGCCATGTCTCATGTCGACGTAGACGGCGTCCGCGTGCGTTGCTGTCGATCGGGCGCTCGTACAACTGAGTATTTAAGAATGGGTTACGTTTGTAGAACACGCTGTCAGTAACCGCTCACGGCGTGCCCCTGACTGCCGGAGGATGCGCTTGGTTGTGGAAATATGCCGGCGCAAAGCCGGGCTTATTCTGGAAGCACTTTTTGAAGCGATTTATCAGAAAAGGAGGGCTTTCATTCGTGCCTAACCAGTGCCCATCGCGAAACGCGGTTCCTGTTTTCTGTTACGTGAAAATTTGTTTTCGTTACGAAATTATTTAAAAGCGAAACACTCGTGTCAGATGTGTGTACAGTAACGGTGTGTTGAACAAAGGGTGGTTTAAATAAAACTAACCAGTCTGTGTGCTTGTGTGTTGGTTATTCCCAGGGCAACGAAGGTGTCGCTATGGTCTGGCGCTTCAGCCACTACTGATGGGAAAATCAACACTGGCGTTCGTAATGTCAACGAGGCACTCGGCCCCTACATTTCCTTTGGTTGGACAAGACGACGTAGGAAAAGGGGTGAGTGGCACCCACGTAAAGGAGCCTTAAACAATTGCCTTTGTTGTTTAAAAAAAAGCTCACATCATCTTGTGCTGCAAGTTTGTCACCAATGTTTTACACGATAACGGCAAAAACCACGGTTCCTTACCATGCATCTTTGCATTCGTTTTGTTCTGAGCCTTCATTATGTCTGTGTAAATCACTTAGTGTGTAGGTATTGCAAAATCTTACTATGATTTCCGTTTTCTCATTATGATATCACGTTCTTCTTTTCAGGTACCATTTTTCATGGCTGCTCACGCTGAAGAGGAGCGACAACATAGCAAGTCACAAGTCTGATTCCTCCAGCCTTCACGACTTTTTGATTCTTAATCATAACGAATAAATATGGAAACATGATACCGATATCTGCTGTTTATTTTGCACGACATGACACTATGCACATCACAGTCACACATTTTGGTTGGCTATACTCATACAAGCATGTAAATGAGGAATACCTCAACTGCTTCAACTTTACTAGAAATGGTGTGTTTTGAGGATTTTCATTAAAATAATGCTAAAATTGAACTATCCTTTTCTTGCAGTCGCTGGGCCCAACGGCAAGTATTAAGGAGTTACTTAAAATGAATACTTCACTATTTCCAGCAGTAGTCGCGCAAAAGTAGAGCATGGGTCAATTTAGTAGCTTAAAATAGCCGTAGAGTCGCCTGACGCTACGGTGGGTGTCAATTGACCCGCGTAGGAGCGTCACTGGCAAGAGTCGTCTGACTCCCTCAGAAGTGGTAGTGTGATCCTTCGCATAAGAGTCCTCCCACTCTTCTTAAGAGGGTCCGGGGACTCTGCTGAGCGCGCCGACTCTGACCCACCAAGAGAGTCACCGTGACTCTCCAAAGAAAGTCGTATACGTGGCAAGTCAGAACTCTCCGAAAAGAGTCAGGTATACTCTTTTTTTCTTAGAGTGTATGACGAACGTAAATGACCGGTCCTAACATGTAAAACATGATATGGAAATTATGTAAAGCATGATTTGCTCCTTCCTGGCTGCTTCGCATTACATCGATTCCCTCAGTGCGTGGGATCTGCCGGCTTTTTTTGTTATATGGCATATTATAATCGGTAGATGAAATGTATGAGCAAGCAAAGGTCTTAAAAAATCACACTTGATCTCAGCTCAAAGTTAAAAACGAACACTGTAACATCTTTAATTTAAGCATCAGCCGCCGCGTACAACGTGCCGCACAAAGCAGGAGGAAGTGAAGAAAAAAAAAAACGAAAGATAAGAAAGGCCGACCGACCAACATAGCCGTAAAATCAATGTTAGCACCCGACAATGCGAGATATGGCATTGCAGGACACTTCCCTGAACACCCTATGTTTGGATGAATTAGGAAATGCAAAATATTTTGTATTTTTGGAAACCATTTCTGTAAAGACAGTGAAACTTGCAGCAATTCCTGCCTCATTAGCTGGCCTCTAATGCTACAGCTCAAATATTACTTGAGATTTCGGCATAGATTAATGACGCGCGCGCCGGTAACGCCACGCGCAATCATTTCTTTAGAATACCATACATTGAATAACGGGTGCCAATGGTACTCAGGAGGAGGCATGGTCAGGCTCGAGAGGAGACGTCCCACAACTTTATGTCATTTGGAAATATTACCTTTTTTGTAGCCTGCACTTGTGATTACGCAGAAGAGGGCGAGATAAAAAAGTCTATATTGCAGTGTGCATATGGGCGCTATCTATTGATAAGAGGTAACGTACGCACACGCTGTTCGTGTAAAATTGCAGCACCTTCAATTAGGCTTTGCCCTAAAATGCTAGAAGGGTTCTATTGAAAGGCTCTCCTTTGAGCAGCTCTGTCAACAACACTCGTTCAGCAAACAGGCCGGCAAAAGCGCATCATGTCCACCACCGGAATGGTATTGCATAAGCGTATTGTTAAGATTAAAATTATTGAACATGGGGTGTCACTACACCCGACGCTTCGACAAGGGGGTCTTGGCTTATTGAAGGCCGCAACTGTTTTCAAGGCCGCAACTTCAAGACAGTAGTAGTTGTCTTGACGAAGTCAAGACCAGTTGTCTAAAGGTTGGCTCAAATGACACCAGTGTTCAATTATTATCTTCTTTTCAAGCTTCCATCCAGCGCTGAAGTACTGACCGTACACTAGTGGCCGTAAAAAAACTTTTGTTCGCCTTATTGTTAAAGTACAGCATATGTACAAGAGCTACAAGGTAGAGCCTAATCCTTCGCAATCTCGAGCCTATACATGCATTTCTATCTTATTGTGTGTCTCACTTTGTGTTTTCCTTTCGGCTACGCAAACGTTAGTATTCACTAGGCTTTGACTTCGCACCGATGAAAGCTGAACATTGAGAGCACACAACTTTCTTACAGTGTTCTTCAACTTCGGTCCATATTTGAAGTCAGTAGTAAGCATCTGCAGACGGCCCGGAGCAACTGCCTCCTTCACCTACGGGAGCGTGTGTTGACCATTTGTGGCATGCAAACTCACAGCAGCGGTGACCATAAATGAATTAGCTGAGTGATCTGATTCAATATAAAGAAACCAATACTAAATAAGTTTCACCGCAACGACAAAGCAATGAATGCGGTAACGACAAATTGTAATGTTATACGAAGTAAGGCTCGCAGCCGACTCATTGCACTACGATATTGCTTAACTCTACAAAAAGCTGCTGTTAGAGAATATGAACACACGCGGGAGAAACGCTCTTTTCGCACAGTGCCTTCGCGTTAAGAGCGCAGAACGAAGAAGGGTATACGAGCCATGCGCTCATGTTTGCGAAAGTATCGCTCGTGCCAGCGCGATATCTTATTCAAGACGGGCGGGGGCGTTCCCTCTCTGCTTGAGCTTTCGACCGCAGGTCTATCACCCCGGGGCGATGTTATCGCATGTCCCTTCCGGGCGACGGAGATAGCCCGGCTGTTTGATCTCTGCTTCAGACGCGTTTCGTTGCCCCCGCTCGAGCTTTTACCCTCGGGTAGAACATAGGATGCAAGAGGGGATGTTATCAATTTGGTTTTTTGTACGAAACATAGCGGTGACGCAGGTGGCAAAAACCTGTTGGGAGTATCCATGTAATTTCCATTGCATTAAAATACATGTTTGAGTCACGCTTCATTCCGTCAGGAAGGAAATGTATGACACGTCAGCACACTCAAATGTTCCGCTCAACAATGCCCAGGTGAATGTGAACGTCCTAAGAATTAACGACGTCATATATAAATAAAAACAATAAAGAGAAAAAACGATGAAAATATTTTTTATTTGCAAATAACCTTTTAAGAATACTAGAAGCACCATTCCTCTTATGAGAGAGTGTTTTGTAAACGAAAACTGCCAGAAAATCTAGACGATGAAGCCACTTTGAAGTTTCCGCACTGTGTCAGAGAGGAAAAGCTGGTGTAATTGCCGCATTCGTCGCGCTCAGCGACGATAAGCTCATATACATGAAATATTAATACCTTAATATGGGATTATTTAGGTATGCCTTAAAATGAAGTTTTAGAATATGACGCACTTTCAGCAGGGACTATTCGAGTTTCCTCGCCTCATCTCTTTCTTTGATTTTATGTTTCACGAATAGTATATATTTGTAACTGTAAACATGGTTGTGACACTGAAGAAGAACGGCGATGTGGGTGAGTTGGTTTACGTATACTTCACAGAATCTGCAGTGAAAGTACTACGTAAGGGCCGAAAGAAAGGTGTCGGAGTGGAGTAAGCGCACCAACGAAACAGGCACGCGAGCGCGGATGTGCGTTCCTTTTTAGCTTCGTCTCATCACCACGCTTCGTATTTTTCAGCACTTGCTTGCCCTGTCAATCAGCGAAATCGTTATTGCAGTGAGGCCTAATCCGACTTCTGCTATTCCTTGTCCGAGTTTTCTTGCCTTGTTTCCAGTAAATGACCATGGGTTGGGGAAGACGAAGTTATACATATGTGAAATCAGGCTGAATGAAAAACTTGCGCATTTTCATACAGCGTGGAATCAACAAAATAAAAAGTGGAGCTGAGGTTCTCCTGTGTCTTCCTTGTGATTTCATGTGATTTCTTGCGATGTTTTGTGAATTTGTGGTGGTTTCCGTGATTACGTTATTGTACAATTTTATGCATGAGAAAAAAAGAAATGTGTAGCAGTCCGGGGCAACCGCACCAAGCTACAGTGGTGCCGTTTCATTGTGCAGCTACCACTTCGTCGTTGACCGAGGCAGTTGCGCCATCTATGAGAACATCTAAAAACTGCAGGATGACATGCGATAAGGACGCGCATCTCTCGTCAGGCCCAGCCCTGAAGCATTTGTTCAGTTAAAAAAATGGCCACCAAATCGTCCCATACAGATGGCGGACCAGACAAGCTCATAACGTGGAGACCTGATGTTTTAAATGCGAAGCATTTCTTAGCGAACTTCCGCGACATTGAGCGTATCTATCTATCTATCTGCCTACGACTTTGTGTTCTCCTGGCCGTATCGTTAATAGGATGTGTACCAAATTTGGTATGGCATAACATGACTGTATGACGAACATAAATGGCTGGTCATATCATGAAAATGATGAATAACTTGTCATGAAAAGTATGATTTACATGCCATGGTCATGGCGCGCTCGCGGCTGTTTCGTTAGCTTGATATAGACCAAATTTGGAATTGAGTGACGTGACTGTATGACGAAAATAAATGACAAGTGGTAATAGGGCAATCATGACGTCATGTGCGACACGATTTACATGTCACGCTCATGGCGTGCTCGCGGCCGTTTCGTTAGCTTGAGATACACCAAATTTGGTATTGAGTGACATGACTGTATGACGAACACAAATGAGAGATCCTAACATGTGAAGCATGACATCGAAATTATGTAACGCATGATTTGCTCCGTCCTCGCTGCTTTGAATTACATCGATTTCCACAGTGCCTGGGATCTGCCGGCTTTTTTCACTCGCTAAATACCGACGGTTCACTAAAATCTTTCTCTTTGATTAGTGTCACGTGCGCATATGTTTAATTCGTGTTTGCCACATGTGTGTCCCGTTCTGAACTTTTAGCGGGGGCAATGCTAACGTGAAGCACTAACCTCATTTATGTGGCAGATTCACTTTTGCCCATGGACGATTTCTTCATTTTGAGTGGGCCACACGTGTATTGGGGGGGGGGGTCTGCTCAATTTCTGTGGCATATACGCACTAGGAGTTTTCGCGCAGATAGGACGGTCGAATTTCAGTTTTAGCTACCTACATACAGCTTTCCTGTGAAAATTCACAACAAGAGTGTTGTTCCGAGAACTTACATTCATGTAACAAAACGTTTCGGACGAAATTATTCTTCGGTGGCAATTCGACATAATCACGTCAATGATATTTGCATCGCCAATTATCCAGAGAAAACATTCCAGACGAAATCATTCATCAAATGTATTTCAACCTAATTGCAGCCATGATGTCATTAATGCGAACTTCTCCACAGCCCTATTCACGACAAAATTCCTGAATGGTATTTCGACATATCTGCGTCAATGATATTTTAATTGCTAACTGTTCAACAGAAATGATATTGACTAACATCTTCTTGTTAGTATTTCATGTCAATTTCGTCGAAGACGATATTATTTTGAACTGTACAAAAGAAACATAACCTTCTGGGTAGCATTTCACGCGAAATGACAATTTTAGTGTGAACTTGACAACAGAAGTATGATTGACTGAAGAATTCCTCAAATATACTTTGACACTATAACAACAATGGAATTTTATTGCGACCTTTTCCACAAAGACTGTGCATATGATCTTTATTTAATATCACTTAAACACATTGTAATCGATGACATATTTATTAAGAATGCATCGCATAACGAATATTCACGAAATCGTTCCTTACTGGCATTTAGGAAATATCGCACGACTAACACCTTCATTGATAACTGGTCAACACAAATAGTGCTGACGAAATATTGATATACCTTAATCATTGCTTCGTTAGTATCATTAACCACGGCCTCAAATAACGACAGTAATTTCGCAATAGTAATCAAGAGTCATTTTTTAAGCATAGACTGTGACTGAAGCTGTCACTGATGCCCAAAAAAGTTAGAACAGCTTCACACTAGCGGTTTCAAGCCTGGAGGAAGTGCGAAGGTAGGCAGCCTTCTTTGTTTCTCTTCGGCTTTCTCTTTCTTTCGTCCTCTCTTTCTTGTCCTAATTTCTAGTGTTCTTCCCTTTGTTTTCATTTATCTCTGTTTTTCTTCCTTTTTGCCTTTTCTTTCTCTCTATTTGTATTTCTCGCGTCCGCTTTTAATTTTTATACATGCTTTTGCCTGGGTTACGCCAAGTGGCGACAGCAGAGGATAGCATACGACAGCCTGGATCCCTAGAGTGCTCCACAACTAATATCAACAAGGCACTGGAAGAACAGCAGAAGAAATACTTTCTGGTGCGAGCGCGCACTCAATGTGCTACAGTTGTCCAAGCTATATGGGGGGGGTTGCCTGCGTTATAGCATCATCAAGGCGCAAGAAGAACAAGATGAGGAAGATTTCTTTTTCACGCGAGTGCGTGCTCTATATGCAACAGATGGCTATGCCATATGTTGTTTTGCCTGAGTTGCGCCAAGTGGAGACGACAGCATACGAATGCATTATACGACAGCCCGGCACCCTCAAGTGATCCGCAGTTAATGGAGTCTCATGAAAGTTAAAGGTACACTAAAGTAAAACAATGAATCAGTTTAGATTGATTATTTGCACCATAGGTACTCCATTTTCGTTGATTTCTCCATCGAAGGAAGCGAAAGTGAGTTTTTTTTTTTCAATTTTCTACTGGAAACTCCCTGCGTGCCGTTTTGTATTGAAATGTCTGTTTTTCTCATTATGGCGGCATAAGCTCAACAAAATATCCTGAGATTGGTATACTAAGTCCACAACCCCTGAGTGGACAATGCACTTCATTTTCAGCGATGAGAAACTACGTGGAACCTAGCAGACGTGGTCTCAATCTGTGAAGTCGTGGCACTTGGTGAGGGAAGGTCAAGGTGGCGTCACCACCCACATTTAATGTGCATTGTTTCCTCTAGCCAACCGTGATCTTGCGGCATGAATGGTGATTTTGCAATTTTAAAATTGTAATTGATTAATGTGAGAAAAATCGCTTTTTTTTCTTCATTGGGCCTCTATTAGGCATGTTAGGTAGTGCTGTCATGTGTCGCTGGCTTGCCAGTCATATATTTTGCACCAATTAATCGTGTAATCAAAGGAAGTGACTTGATTCAATCGGAAGAATGAACAACAACAAATTAATGGAGCAATGTAGTTACGCGACACTAAATTGGCTAAATGGAAAACAGTTTCCAAAACGCGAACTGTCTGGTAACATGGCCCAGATTTTTCTCTCATTCACCTCGGACCGGCCTTCACTATCACATCATCCTCTTCATCTTCCTTACCGACATCATATTTTCAGCCTGACTGCGCACACTGTACGACAGAGGCTGCTGATCTTTTAACCAGTTGACCCGGTCCTGAATTTGATGCAGCTGCGTTATTCAGCACACTGATTGTCATATGCCCACATAATTTTCGGCTTCCCTCCTCGCACGCTTGCCTGCCCTGTCGCACTGCCCCCCAAAAAAAACCAACCATCACACTGATTGTTCAGCAAGTTACGCAATAACTGAAAAGAATGAGGTCAAGCCTGCAGTCAACTAGGCGCTTTCACTGAGTTTTTATCTGCATTTGAGCAACAGGCAGGCTGGTGTTTGCTATACGAGCATCCGTGTTTCCATCTGCAACATTACGCAAACAGGTGTTGTCATGCAGCAGTATGCCTATCCTGATATTTTGTACAATAAAATGTGACATAGATATAAAAGGATTACGAAGGATCACACAACGTGACTCTAGTATTCTCCCCGTCATCCTATTTTTTCTTCTTTGCAAGGGCTTACAATATATTAGTATATTGTGAGCAATAATCACGCCCTTCATCGCTCGCAACTTGTCATCTATGTCTTTTTGGTGTTCAACAAGCTGGTCCCTATCTCTGCCGGCACAAGTTAGTTCATGGTGCTTGCTTCGGAGAACAAACTCCAGCGTGACATCACACTGTGCCTTCGAGAAGGCGGGCTCCTTGTGCTGCAGATGCGAGACGTCAATATAGTCTCGCAGCTGCAGCATGCTATTGCTTTGTCTTGAGCTTCGTCTGCATCTCCAGTATAAGTTTCCAGAGCCCAATCTGCTTTTCCTTTACGTGTTTTTCTTGAAGATTTGCGACCCACTCCAATGTCAGGCCAAGGGTCAGCTTGACTTGCACATAGTTGAAATCAAGCTGGTTCGACAGGTAAGATGTTGCCACAAGAAGCCGGTTAAAATCGCACTCGACCATATCATCTTTACTTTCGACATATCATCTTTATCTTTCGGCAATCGTAGAGCGGACACTTATGACGGATACGGTGCAGCTCCATCTTGATCTGCTGGCTCAGCACGGCCACGGCATTGCCACCCAGTCCCGCGACCGGCATGACAGCCAGGTCGGCAATGTAGTTGCCCTCGCAGAAAGTAGCTACGCGACCGCCGACACGGTCTCGGGCCTTCAGCACCATCACTTCCATATTGATCTGTTGGAGCTGCTGCACCGCGGCCAGGCCTGAGATGCCAGCTCCTACGGCAAGACCTTGCCGTGCTTCTTAGCCGGCGGCGTTCGTACAAGCCGCCGGCCATCCGTGTGTGAACGCATCCGTCCGTACAACAAAAAAGGCCGCTGTTATCAGGCTGTCATGTGATGAAATGTGCTTTAGGCCAAGTTTGTTTTATATTTATTCTGTTCTCATGCACAGAATATGAGCAAGTGAGGAGCCTTTCTGACAACAATTTTGCATTGTGCACTCTGGCCGCCTCCTAGACAAAAAATTAAATTGCATTTCAAGGTCATTTAACATTAGCTTGTATTCATTTAGCTAAAATGAATAAATCATGTCAAAGGGGCATAATAATGGTCATATGATCTGGCAGACATCTCTTTAGTGACAGTGTGTTTTGTGAAGCATGTGCTATTTATGAGATTGTCTCTTCATTAGTTTCATATCATCACTGCAACTTGCCGCGGTTACATCTGCATATATATAGTGTTTAGGACATGTGCCACTTGTGCAAGGCAAATTTAATCGCATTCACATACGTCGGTTGAATCTGTGGAACCTTGTTGTTCAATCACCTTCTCCCTCCCCTCTCGTTATTTTGTTTTACATTATGTTGCCATAGTGCTTATGATCAGTACACAGTATTCTAACTGTTCACACAATTTCTGACAAGGTAAAAGCGCTGGTATTGTGTCCAGGTCTTGTCTGGCCTCATTACAAGTGCAGCGTTTGCTTTTGCCATGAATCAATACCAAGTCGCCCAATCGTCAGACCTAAACAGAGCAGCTGTTGTTAATCAAGAAGCTAGTCTTGCACAAGTTTAATTACACAGTGATAATATTGTTGGTGTTTAACGTCCCAAAATCACTATATGATTATGAGATACGTCGTAGTGGAGGGCTTCAGAAATTTCTACCAGCTGGGACTCTAACGCGCACATAAAGCTAAGTACATGAGCCTCGCGCATTTACACCTTCACTGAAATGCTTTTAATTACAAAGTTAATCTTACTAACATTTGCACCCCTTTACACTGACAGCGAAAACTGCCCGAATGGTAGTACACATGACAAAAGTACACTTCTGCTGTTGTTTTGCATTTTTTTATTGTCGTGTATATTTCGCGCTCTGAACTCTCGATGAAAAGTTTACAAGAAACTACTTAGCAGCATCTCAATTTTGCATTTGTTTCGTGTTTTGGTAAAACGTGAGTCACTGCCAAGATATTTATTTTAACACGAAAGTGTTTTATGCCGGGGTCCACCAAGACTTTAGTGACGCATTTCCGTCACGGATATGACGTTGATAAAATAGACGCCACCAAATGAGAAAGATAAAAACTTTTAGAAAAATGTTCCCCCCAGCCGGAATCGAACCTCCGACTCCTCAGCCCGCGACGGTAAGCGCCCAACGCTCTACCGACTGAGCTAAAGAAGCAGAC
Organism: Rhipicephalus appendiculatus; assembly: GCA_030522465.1. NCBI lineage: Eukaryota > Metazoa > Arthropoda > Arachnida > Ixodida > Ixodidae > Rhipicephalus > Rhipicephalus appendiculatus. The sequence goes on from JALIZH010024240.1 coordinate 47,172, forward strand.
GGAGAACCTTCTACCAACGCGCCTTATATCTCTCACACAACCTCTGTCGCTCGGTGCTCTCTGTTGGTGGCGGCGGGCGGTGTCGCCGTCTGTGAGCGATGAAGAGAAGTAATGCGGCATGACACTGGCACCGATAGAGGACGAGTCGTCGACGGCGCATTTAAAGCATGGCGGCCGAGATTGCGCGCCGGCGCGCAGTCTCGGAGGTCATGGTGAAAGCGTCTCGATAGCAGCAAGAAACAGTGGCCGCGTTAGCATTGGGCAGTCGCGCTAGACGTAATTATCTGCCACTCCAGTTATGCTATTTGCCTTTCGCTTCGTGTTAGTGTGTGACAGCTCGTTGTCGGAGTAGTACGCTTCCGCATGCGCCAACGGTGTTTCCTCGCCGACTACTTCGAGTGCGATGTGTAATGCAAACCACAGAAAAATATACACACATAGTAGGAAAAAAATTAGAAGATTAAAGAATCACGGAGCCGCAGAATGAGTAGGAACGTAACTAAAAAATCCATACACGTGGGAAACTTCAGTTGCTAGTACTTTGTCGTCTAGTTCCCTTCATTTCTATTTTTAAGCGTGTTGTAGTTTTGTTTTCACGCTTTTCTTAACATAGAACTCAAGTCCAGACTGCTTTACGGGCTCTATACATTTATGGTAAAATTCTATTCTGCCTCACGTCATTCCAAGCCCTAGGATCCAATATGCCGAGCCACCAGCCACTATTTATAGAAAATTTTTAATTTTAGGCATGTGATTGCGTACTTTCAAATTCAGTTTGCAGCCATGGTACTGGGATAAATTTTCAATGTGGTAATTATGTGGAAGCCGTGAAGTGAGGAATTAAACATGAAGTACTTTTTATGTTGCAGATGACACATGCTGGCATGAAAAAGATTGTGAACATATCTGTACGAATTGTGTAGTAGAAGTACTGGTGTACTGGAGTTGCGTGATAATACCGACATGTTCCCAAGCATAATTCCAGAAAATTATGTTAGTTTTCAGATATCGCTGAGTAAATATGAGCAGCAATATATGAATGCAATGTCGTCGCTTTTGTTGGCATGGCTGAACGCTTTTACAAGTTTGGTAGGTGGATCTGCAATCAACGCCATAGGTCTGCTTTGGACTTTTCTGCAGAAAACTGAGCTTCATGATGATGTGTGATATGTTTTGATGCCATAGGGCAAACTAATTCAACAAAAGTTTACAACATGCCTTCCTGCCTCGTTGCATATTTCTTAAAATAATGCTATCCTTACTGTACTAATTTAGTTATTATGCCTGGTTGCATTTGTTGTTTTCTTTTGAGCCTTCATTGTGACTGTGTAAATCACATATTCTGTAGGTTTTCCCGACTCTTACTACGATTCCGTTTTTCTCGTCATGATATAACTTTCTTCTTTCAGGTACCATTTTTGATGGCTGCTCACGCAGAACAGGAGGAACAACATAGCAAGCCACAAGTGTGATTCCTCCAGCCATCACGACTTTTCAATTTATTTATAATCATAAGGAAGAAGTACGCAAACATGATGCCGATATCTGCAGTTTATTTTGCACGGCATGACACTATGCACACCACAGTAACATTTTGGTTGGTTACACTTATGTAAGCATCTAATTGAGGTATACCTCCACTGCTTCATTGGTAACAGCAGACCATCTCTTCGCGCTTTCTATAATACTCTGCTTGAAACGGTGTGTTCTTTTGACGAGTTATGTTAAAATACTGCTAAAATTGAACTATTTTTTTTAAAGGCGAAAGCCTTTAATGTCTCATGCTCACGTCCATCCGGCATCCGTCTGTTGTCCGTCCGTCCGCCTGTCTGTCTGTATGTCTGTCCGTATGTTTGTCTGTCTGTCTGTCCGTCCGTCCATCCGTCCATCTCCGTCCGTCCATCCGAGCTCTGGCACGGAGCCAGGTGGCCGCCGGGATGCGCAAACGGACGCCGGTCGCGTCGGGCTCTACAGCACTCGCGCTTTGCTTGCGTAGCGTCGCTATGCCCAGCGTTTGCAATCATTCTGATCGACGCCATCTCAATGGACACAGGCCTTCACGGAATACATTTTCGAATTTACAAAGGGTCCGTCTATTTAAGCGCTGGAACACGGATGGTGTTTGCACAATGCGCAAAGCGCGATAAAATACTAACGCATGCGAACGGAGGAAGATTAGTCTCGCATCTCGCTGCGATTCGCGGTAAAAAAATTTAAAAAAGAAAACTCGCACACATTCGGTTTGTGTGTTATCCCAATGAGAGTGTAAAAGATAAAAGACACGGCACAATCAGTGGAATGGCCACACGCTTTCGCCGAACACCATCTCCATCCATCCGTCTGTCCTTCTGTCCGTCCGTCTGTCTCTCCGTCCGTCCATCCATCCGTCAGTCTGTCCTTCCGTCCGTCCGTCTGTCCATCCGTCGGTCTTTCCGTCCGTCAGTCTTTCCGTCCGTCAGTCTTTCCGTCCGTCGGTCTTTCCGTCCGTCTTTCCGTCAGTGGAATGGCCACACGCTTTCGCCGAACACACTTTGGAATGTACAAAGTGTCCTTCAATTTTTTATCAATGCCAGCCAGATGCGGCCAATTCAACGTAGAGTAGGCACTGTCTGAGGCAAGGCAAAACGTAGTAGTATGGCCGGCACAAGACTATCGACGACATTTGCAGCGAAGCACGCAGATACAGCGCCAATTTTTTTTTGCAGTCGCTTGGCACAACGGCAAGTTTTATTGGAGTTCCTTAGAATGAATCCTTCCCTATTTTCAACAGTAGTCGTGCAAAATAGAGCATGTGTCAATTGAGTAGCCTAAAATAGCGGTAGAGTCACATGACGCTTAGGTGGGTGTCATTTGACCAACGTAGGAGCGTCATCGGCAAGAGTCGTGTGACTCCCCAAGAAGTCGTTGTGTGATCCTTCGCATAAGAGTCCCTTCACTCCTCCTAAGAGGGCCCGAAGGCTCTCTTAGAGTGCACCGACTCTGTCCCACAATGAGAGTCACCGCGCCTCTTTAAAAAGAGTCGTATACGTGGCAAGTCATAACTCTCTGAAACGAGTCACACATACTCTTTTTTTCTTTCCTAGTGTGTAGCTCAGGGGTCATTGTTGGGACTTGTTCAATTTGTGTGGCAGATACGCGTTTACGATGATGAAAATTTTAGCACAGGCCGCAAAGCGCATAATCGTAGGCCACAAAAATTACGGCTTGCCTAAACACCGCTGTGAAAAGGTACAAAAATAGAAGATACATCGAGAGTAAGGTCAGGAGCAGACACATAATAATATGCACTATAAATGTTGCGGTGTATCAACACGCTCGTCCTGAAATAAAACGAGGGACTGAAAGTACTACGAACACATTGCTTGCCGATTTCTGGCGGAATTATGTTGTTTCTTTTTACCTTTCAACCAAACTTATACTTAATAGCGAGAAACTCATGCGTGTAGGAAGAGAGCTACTTTTTCTCTGTATATTGCCGCAGCTCAGTTGTGGCCCCTTTATGAATTAATATCGAGCTGTCAGGTCAAGAATACACTCGCTTTATAATAACTTAAAAGTACAGACTACCGCAATTCGTTGGCTTAAAACGTATGTCGTGAATGCATGTAAATCAGAGAAACATGCGAATATAATCGTCATACGAAATGTGGTTGTGCAATTGTTAAATACATGTTCACAAGTGGAATTGTGCTATCAGTCACAAAGACAACGTTATAAGTTTCCTTATCTTAAACATATCACTTAAAAGGGATGCTGTGCTTTTAAAAATCATCCACGATAACTACGATTCAGTGGTAGTCTAGTGGTAAGCATTCTACACCGAAAAGGCATAAATCCTAGCTTTGCACGTCGCATCAGCGATCAACCATATGTACGCCTGTTTAGAACAGGGGGGGGGGGGGGAGGGAAACGTTCTGAAACGTTCTTTTCCGAAACGTCCTGCACACAAACAAGTATATTCCTTTTAGAATGCAATACCAACCAGCCCAACTAGCCACCTTTTCGTAGTCTAGTGCTTATAGTGTTCTACTGTTCACCGCAGATAGTAGGATCGAAGCCTGGCCACGGCGGCCGCATTTTCGATGCATGAGAAAATGATGGAGGCCCTTGTACTTAGAAGTACGTGCAGGTTAAAGAACCCCAGGTGGTCTAAATTTCCGAATAGCTCCACTGTGGCGTCTCTCATAATCATATCGTAATTTTGGGAAGTTAAAACGCATTACGTATTGTTGTTATCATTATTAAAATTTCGCCAATAGTAGAAAATTTTATCAGACGCCACAGAGTCTGACATTCACTTGCAAGATGCCAGCCGTGATATTTTAAAATATTCTTCTTAACTATTCCATAAGCCAAAGGTCTCCACTGTAGTTGATTAATACTAGAAGAGATATGAAAACAATAGGTTTCCATCAGAAACTCGAAAAGGAAGATTTCCAATAACTATGTTGATCAGAAAAACAGAAGAACAAGCAGGGTTCATGGCTGCAATGCACGTGATGACTTCTTAACTATTGCTAGTGGGAACCTTTTCGGGTAGTTAATGAAATGCTAATTATCCAATGCTCACAAGCAGCCATAGAGGCCATCTAATGTTTCATAGCCTAAATGTTCATTATTTCGCATAAACCTTGTTATCGTACCTAATCAATTATCTCCTCATATTTGTGTATAAAAGAGACATGGTGCCCTCCATTGGTATCCTTTATATTATGACGGAGAAGCCATAAACTCCGCGTGCAAAGTGATACAGACTCGATTCCAAATTATTGCGGTGGCTGCCATAATAGCGCTTGCGTAAGTGGTACTGCGACTGCAATATTTTCCTGTACCATACATTTTTCTGGCGCTAGCAAGTATATGGAGACTCGAAGCTCGATCTTGCGTTATGTTAGGTATAAAGTCCAAACTTATGGCATCGTTTCGATCTTGTATGTTCTATGTGTGAGTGAAAGCTTGGGAGGCACTCAATAGTCGCTTAAGCAGACATAAACCTGGTAAGTCCTCTCCATAACGCGAAGTTGCATGGAGGGATGCTGGAGGAGGTGCTATGTCGCTACCCAGCAGCTGCGAAACGCTATCCCGACGGGGATAAGCAGGCGACTAGCATCTTAATACATGCAGTGTTCTCCCCACTACGCATTAAAGCAAGCGAAAACACGAAAGCCGTTTCGCTCACTCTAGGGACCATGTTCTCCAACACCAGCGTTTTGTAGGGTTGCAATGGTTAAGATTCTAAAGGAGCTAGCTACTGGGCTTACTTCGTTTAGTACTCCGAATTCTCCCTATTTGTTTCATTGTGGATAAAGTGCGACTATTTTTTTTTGCGTTTTGCAAAATGTAGACTTTTCATTTTATTTGCGTATTGATAGACCAAGCAAGCCATACATGCTTTTTATTAGACAGTATTGCAAGTATCAGTTTCCCGATATATCAGTTCAGATTCAGTGATGAGTCAATCTGCAATCATGTATATAGTATCGGTCAATCTTCTATCTAGCGTACGAGTTTGATTTATCTAAGGTGCGTATGCGAAAGCGCGTGTGCAAAGACGCCGGTGTAATTATTTAATTTAATTCACTGAGAGCCAAGCGAGCAAAATTGTCGGATTATTATATGCACTTCAGTGAATTTCAAGGCGCTAGAATATGCAGTCAGTCGAAACCGCTTTGTCTTTGCTTAAATGCCGCACCTACGATGTGAACGTCCAGTCATCACGCCCGCAGGAAAGCTTGACTGGAACACCGCATTTTTAAATGCGAAGCATTTCTTAGCGAACTTCGGTGAGTTTGAGCGTATCTATCTATCTGACTATCTATCTAGCCGCCTACGACTTTGAGCTCTCCTGGCCGTATCATTAATGGGATTTATACCAAAATTTGTATGGCGTAACATAACTGTATGACGAACATGAATGACTGGTCATATCATGAAAATCATGACTAACTAGTCATGAAAAGTATGATTTTCACGCCATGACCGTAGTGCTCCTAAGGCCGTTTTATTAATTTGATATGCCCAAAAATTGATATGATGAGACATTTGTGCATGACCAACATAAATGACAGGTGGTAATATGAAAATCATGACATGCGTGTCATGTGCAACATGATTTACATGCCACGCTCATGGTGGGCTCACGGCCGTTTCGCTAGATTGATATACACCAAATTTGGTATTGCGTGATGTGACTGTATGACGAACGTAAATGCCAAGTGGTCATACAGAAATCATCGCAGGCAGCACGCCGGCATTGGACCAATCTCGGCCCAAGGTTGGCAAACAATGACATAAATATTGGTCCAACATTGGATTTTGGGGTTTTGCTACACCTAAATGTACATTGGTCCAATATTGGAAGCCAATGAATGCCCAATGTTTGAAAGGATGGCTGCAGCCAATATTGTACGTCCAACATATCGCCAATAATGGTAAAGATGGCTTAAGCCAACATTGTCCGTCGTACGTATCGCCAACATTGTATAAATATTGGCAGCTCCAATATTTCTTGCCAGCCTTTTTTCGTTGGCTGCGCCATCATTCTTTCTTTTCCAGCATTTAACGCCGGTTCTTGCCAGCGATTTCGTTGGCTACGCCATTATCTTTCTCACGTTTTCCACTGAATGTGTAGTTTAACATGAGGTATATTTGTGGACGTGTAAATGAATGCATGTTGCCCACGCTTTGGCATTTAGGTAGGCAGCAAGAATAATTATCCAGAAATGCTGAGAGTAAACACAAGTTTATTCGAATGTACATATGGTAAAGATACTGCAAGTTTTGAAAAGAATTTTGCATTTCACGCTTTGTTCTACTGATCGCTTGCTTGTAGATAACAGCTGTATAGAACCGACACTATTTATTTTGAATAACGATCTTGTATTACTAATTGCAAAAAGGCACCGCTCACAAACACACAGCCAAAATTTCTCTCCGTTAGGGCTTATTTGAGCTGTAAGTACACCGAAGGTTCAAAAGGAATTGAGTGAAAAGCGAAGTGTGGTATAAACCGAAATACATGAACGTATACGCTTGAACAAGCATTCGACAGAACTGTGATTCATATCCGCCTTACACTAAGTACATGACCTATTTATTTATTAAACTGCGACTGCGCTAGAGCTTGAAAGAATGCGATAACTTAGAAACTATTGAAAATATCAGTGTTATAAATCCAGAAATTCTTTGCGCGAAACGAGCGGTGAAGAGAAAATGAAAAACAGATGCTTAGCTGGCGGACAACAACACGATAAAAGAACCAAATAATACACGCTAATGCTGATAATTTCGCTAAGGGTGATGGCCTAACTAACCAACTACAATGCAAACAACAAAGCTCAGCACATGGATATTCACAAAGTAAAAGATCTAGAGAAGACACTAAGCACATATTTCCCACACGAAAAACACGGTAAGTAACATGCAATAAAGGAAAAAAAACGACTTACTGAACGCGATCCGAACACAAATATCCAGCGGAAAGTTTGCGAGTTTTCAAAACACATCGGCGCTCATCTGCAGATGGCTCAAAAGTCAAAACAATTAAGTCCAAAGATGCACGCGGCAGCTGCTTTCTAACTGTAGTGTTGCTGTAGAACGTCATCCTGTCTCGGCATCCGAGTCCGTTTTTTCCCGATGACTCCCGAGTGAATGCCGAAGGGCGCGCGGCCGCCGATGCCGGTAGCCCAAGCGAGGGGAAGTGTCCGCCACCGACTAACAAAAGATAGCCGCCGGCAAGATGAAACCGAAACGCGTACACATATTCGGTCCCGTCGTCTCCTGCCATGCAACGTGCCCCCCCCCCCCCCCACCCCTGATCCCCGTTTTCAAAGGCCGTGAAAGCTTGGAACCGTTGTCGAACCGTCGTGGGTGGAGCGGCCCTCAAGTGACAAGTGTTTTATGACCAGCCGCCACCATGCTACCCCACTGCCGGGAGGAGAGGACGTCAAATTCCTGAGCAAAACATGGCGTCACTCTCCTTCTCCGGCCTCCCGAACACCGAGAACATTTATTTGAAGTGAAGACGTCTTGTTGTGTGAAACGCTGACAGTGCAAACGTAACTGATCCCTAATTTAAAGATTCGCGAGCGATACCGCAGTCTTGCACAGCGCATCGCTGTAGCGCACCACAAAAAAGCTACGATACTGTAATCTAACCAGTCGTGTATCAAACACATGAATACGTGGTGTTTCTGAAGTAATATGAAATGTTTTGATTCTTCGCCGCGAATAAAGCCGTCAGAACAATTTCCGAGCGCACGCACAAAAGTCCAGCCAGTGCAAAACGCCCATTGCGAAACAAAATAGAATTCTTTTCTGCTCTATTAACTCATCAACGCTATCTATATAAGTGGCGTCTATCATAATCATATCGTGGTTTTGGGACGTCAAACCCGATATTATTATTATTTTTAATATTATTATTATTATTATTATTATTATTATTATTATTATTATTACCTATATACAGCGTCAATCAGTGTAAAGACAATGTTTTAAGGTTTTTTGTTGTTTTTACAGTTGCGGTGTGTATGCTGCTTGTATCACACAATTAACGTTATCGTTTAACAAGCGTTGAAAAGTTCAATTTTGTTCTTTTTTGCGTTTCCTTTTCCTTAAAAATCATTCCAACAGCTCGAAAACTCAGTTGAGCACTTGGTGCATATTTAATTTAGATTGCTGCACATCTGTAAAACAAATTTTGTTCAACTACTTAGCCTGTATTTTGTGCCATAACGAATGTCAACTCAGTAATACAACTTAGTAATACCAACTCAGTAATGGAAGTGCCAGTTTTGTTTGTTGACTGACGACGATAGACTATTTTTGCCATCTTTATGAAATGGCACTGCCAATATTTTACATCGGCTGGCAACGGTATTCGATTGTTGCCGTCGTTGCAACGGCTGTGCCAATGTGTAATGTATGCTGGAAATGATGGGCCTTTGTTTCCGGCCTTATACAATGACGGTGGCAATATTGCCAGTTGGCTGGCTAGCATGGCCCTTTCTTGCCGTCCTTGTATGATGGCACCACCAATATTTTATTTTGGCTGGCTATGACGGCCCTTTGTTGCCGTCCTTGTACAATGGTAGTACCAATATTGTATTTTGGCTGGCTACAGTGCACCATTCTTGGCATACTTATAGGCTGGCTTTGCCAACATTGGTTTTGTAATGGATTGACTGGCCCTTCATTGGACCATCGTTTGCCAGCATATAAACAATATTGGGTCAATCTGCTGTGCTGCCTGCGATGACTTGTCATGTGCGACATGACTTGCATGCCACGCTCATGGCGCGCTCGCGGCCGTTTCGTTAGCTTGATATACACCAAATTGTGGACTGAGTGACGTGACTGTATGACGAACATAAATGACAAGTGGTAATATGGAAATCATGACATGTCATGTGCAACATGACTTGCATGCTATGCTCATGACACGCTTGCGGCCGTTTCGCTAGCTTGATATACACCAAATTTGGTATTGCGTGACGTGACTGTATGACGAACATAAATGCCAATTGGTAATATGGAAAACATGACATGTCATGTGCAACATGACTTGCATGCTACGCTCATGACACGCTCGCGGCTGTTTCGCTAGCTTGATATACACCACATTTGGTATTGCGTGACGTGACTGTATGACGAACATAAATACCAAGTGGTAATATGGAAATCATGATATATCATGTGCAACATGACTTGCATGCCACGCTTATGACACTCGCGGCCGTTTCGCTAGCTTGGTGTACACCAAATTTGGTATTGCGTGACGTGACTGCATGACGAACCTAAATGCGATGTGGTCATACGCAAATCATGACATGTCATGTGCAACATGACTTGAATGCCACGCTCATGACACGCTCGCGGTCGTTTCGCTAGCTTGATATACACCAAATTTGGTATTGCGTGACGTGACTGTATTACGAACATAAATGACAAGCGGTAATATGGAAATCGTGACATGTCATGTGTAACACCGCTGAGCAAATGCACATGACATGTCATGTGCATTTGCTCAGCGGTGGCGGCTATGGAACAGTGGCTCGTCACAAATTGCTCCTGTCTGACTTTGCAGCCCCGGCGAAAGCGTGTTTACCGATCGGTGCCTGCTGCCACCTAACCTTCTTCGACGCCATATCAAGAACCCCGGGCCCATATCAAGAATCGACAACGCCCCCATTGTGATCGACATCATCGAGACACCCCTTCAAAAGACGCAACCCAGACACCGGAGGACCATTTGCTCAGCGGTGGCGTCTACGAAACAGTGGCTCATCACTAATTGCTCCTGTCTGACTTTGCAGGTTGGTGTAAACTGTATTTACATTTCCCTCATTTGACGTTGTTTACCACCGCCGCCACCGCTGTTGCAAGAATTTCCTGCTGATGATTATTGTAGCTTTCTTTTTGTGACCTTTGATACTATTCAATCTGTGATTTTTGCTCAGTTGGAGATGTGCGAGTCTGATGCCTGCATAGTCTGTAGTGGGCCTTTCTAAGAGAGTGGCACATATCCAACTTGCTCTGAATGCAAACATGGCTATCACTTGGGAGCATGCTCGGGAGTGAGCAAAACGACTTTCAAAAAAGATCATGCCGCAAAGAAAACATGGAAGTGCCAGACATGCCTTGTTTTGGCGGCCCGAAGTGCACGTGGTGATGGGAGCCACACCGGCGGGCATAATTCAACCTTCGAGAAAGTACTGATTGAAATTAATAAGAAGCTGGCCCAAATACCATACATACAGAGCAAGGTGGATGCACTTATGATAGTAAAGAAAACAGTCGAGAAATTGGAGCAGTCAGTTCAGCATTTGTGTGATCAATATGATGCGGTGCTCGTTGAAAGGCAAAAGCAATCAGCTGAAATAGCAGTCCTCAAGAAGCAGGCGCATTCTGCCCAGTCATCCCACACCAGCAAGAACGTCCATGAGCTGCAAAAGTAGGTTAATGCTCTAGAGCCATACAGTAGACGCCAAAATGTTGAAATTCACGGCATGCCTGTCACCCAGAATGAAAATTTGCTCGGTCAGCTGAATAACTTAGCAGTTAAGCTTACCCTTCCTGAACTGACGAGCTCTGAAGTAGAAGGCTTACACAGACTTCCACCGAAAACCGGCAAAGTTCCTGTTGTGCTTGTTCGTTTCGTGTCACGAGCAACACGTGACCAGTGGATGGCTAAGAAAGTCGAATTAAAAACTGCTAGCTCTAACGTGTATTTCCTTGACAATCTGACGCCACAGAACAAGAAACTTACCTGGCTAATGAAGCAAAGGCTGAGGAATACCATTGTCAATCCGCGTGGCAGAAAAACGGCAAACTGTGCACAAGGTTCCTGGCGATCGACCATTGCGCATAGAGAGCGAAAGCGACCTAGATAAGATTCGCTGAATTGTTTCTTCTGTCACTTACGTTACTTTAACTGCCAGTTTTCCCCCCGAATGGCTATCTTCCATGAAGCCATATATCATGACGCTCAAACTTTTAAATCTTTTGTGCAGGGCCCTTCTTTTAAAGAGCCGGATAGAATGTCGATCTTTCATTTAAACATACGTAGTATGAGAAACAAGCAAACTGATGTACTGCTTGATTCTTTAGATCATACGTTCGATTTTTTGGCCTTCACTGAGACTTGGTACACTTGCACGTCCGATGTAGTGTTCATCGAAGGATACAAGCATGAAAGCGTGCATAGATCCAATCGTAGGGGTGGTGGTGTGTCGCTATATATACAAAAAGACGTTTCATATGCCGTGCTTCCCGAATTTTGTTGTGTCAGCGCACATTATGAATCCATTGCCGTTAAATGTGTAATGTCCCTGACTGTCACAGTTTATCGGCCCCAATCATGGGATATTAAAGAATTTCTGTTTTATAAGTTCGATGTTTGAATATGCGTCCTTGAGAAATTTGCATATTGTGCTTGTACGGTACGAAGAACTTTATTTAAAGATCCGGAGAAGTGCCACCCCTTAGGGTGACGCCGCGGGCCGCTCCCACGTGGGGACAGTTAGACCTAGCCTAACCGCCGCATCGCAGGCTCTCTGGACAGCCCAAAGTTGACGCTGGTATTCCGAGCTCTTGAGGGCCGAGCTTGTCGGTGATTTTAATATTGACTTGTTACTTCTAACTCCACGAAGTAGACAGTTTTTAGATGTAATCGAATCATTTTCGTGTCGGAACTTAATAAGTTTGCCTACTAGAATAACAACAGAAAGTGAAACTCTGCTAGACATATGTATAACTATTATGATAGAAGCGACGTCAGTGCTGGTGTGCTAACAACTGATCTGAGTGATCAGTTGTCAATATTCTGTTTTTTTCCTGCAGCTAAGAAGGAAAAACATAGTGCTAACGATGCTCCTGTCACATATCGCTCTTTCAATACCAATGCATTGTCAAGATTTTGTGCTAGTATTGAGATTATCGACTGGGATATAGTCTACAGTGAGCAAAACCCTAATATATCGTACGATCTATTCCTGCAACATGTAAAGAGCTGTTATGATGCTGCCTTCCCACTACAATACTATAAAAAAGCACGGAAAGTCTAGGAAGCCATAGATTAACACAGACCTTTACAACAGAATCAGAGAGCGAGATAAACTATACCATAACTTCATCAGAATAAGAGACATATCTATATTAGATGATTAAAAAAAAGTTCGCAAGAAATTAAACTCTGATTTGAAGAGAGCCCGTATTCAGTATTATCAGGCACGATTTGCAGAGGTCTCTTGCAATCCCAGGAAAGCATGGAACTCGGTACGTACGCTCACAGGAAGAACAAAAGGTTGTCTTCCTTCAGCACTAACAATTGACGGTGTTGAGTTTAGAGAAGCTGGTCTAGCGGATAGATTTAATAATCATTTCTTAACTTCAGGTGCAGCAGCTGAGACAAGTGACGCAGCAAACGACTGCCAAAAATATATTTATCCTTCCTCTGCAAACTCTATTTTCCTGACTCCTTGTAGTCAGTTAGAAATACGTACCTGAAGTCATTAAATAAGAATACTGCCGCCGGTTATGATGACATTAAGGTAGAACCAATTAAAATTGTCGCCGAATTACTGTGTGGCCCACTGCAGCATATCTGCAATCAAGCTTTCGCCACTGGTACTTTTCCTGATGGCATGAATATGGCTAGGGTGGTAGTCATCCACAAAGGTGGCTCTCACGACGCCTTGAATAACTGCCGGCCTATTTTTGTGCTACCTTTATTTTCCAAAATTTTAAAATACACATTAAAATCACGACTAATGAAGTTTCTCGGTGACCATCAAATGCTTGCAAAGCAACAATTTGGTTTCCGGGAAAAGAAATCAACCGAAATGGCACTCTTGGATATTAAAGAAAAATTACTTAGTAACATTGTTAATAAGCAATATACTCTTGCAATATTTTTAGACTTCAAAAAGACTTTTGACTCCATAAAGCATTTCATTTTGTTTCACAAACTCCCTTACTACGGTATTAGAGGTGTCGTATTAAGTTTGATACGCAGTTATTTATCTGACAGGGCACAATTCACCAGTCTAAATGGCTACTGTTCTCAGCCTGAACCAATAAAATATGGCGTTCCGCAAGGTTCCATTTTGGGACCTTTATTCTTTACATAAGCGATATTGTGAACATACCGCGAACTCCCGACATAATTGTCTATGCAGACGACACGAGTACTTTTTTTCTGGTAAACATCTACCTGAATTACAAAACGTAGCTAATAGATGACTAACTGAACTGTCACACTGGTTGCATCTTAACCAACTTCAACTTAATGTTAAAAAAACAAATATATCATTTTCAAAAGCCGTGATATGCCTGACGATCATAATGCCTACATTAGATTTCAAAACTGCGCTATCGAACGGATCTCTAGTTATAAATTTCTAGGTGTTATTTTTGAAGAGAATGTGAGCTGGACACCTCAGGTAAACAAGATCCACGCAAATATGTGCAGGTCAATCTCAATACTGTATCATGTTAACTCCTTGGTGCCTAAATGGTTGAAACTGCAGCTATATTACGCCCTCGTTCACTCTCATTTGCAATAATGTCTGCTAATGTGGGGTACCACTACTCAAAGAAATATTGATAGATTATTAATTTTACAAAAAAGAGCTGTGCGTTGCATCGAAAATTTTAAGCGAAATTACCACACAGCCCCATCCTTTTCCAAGCTCAATATACTCAGAATAGATCAGTTATTCAAACTGAGTCTTGCCATGCATACACATAGGCAAAGTTTGCATGACCCCCCAATTCCTGTCCTCATCATCGTTATCTCATCATTCACAATATCACCTAAGACAAAATCGACTCAGAACGCCTATGTTCCGACCTAAACGTGATCTTGACTGAAATAATTTGCTGGAAAAATGCAAATAATCCCCAAAACCGCGACAAGCGACTGGAAAATTATGCAAGCGACTCGGCGAAAAAAGAAGCTCAAGTCCTCTTGTTATAGCCGGAACTGGCAACTCTGGCCCCTGCCTGCGTAGCTTTCAGTGTACTCGCGTGTACGAAAGGAGAGGGAAAGCTCTCACTAAACTTTTGCATCTGTTTCTTGTCGGGGTTGCATCCTTCAGAGTTGTGAGGTCATTCATTTAGTATTTGATTGAATTAACAATGTATTCTTCATAATACTTCAATTGCTGATATTTCTATAAAATTGGCAAATGCACTTACTAGAGCAACTTTCCATTTCTTTTCAGAAAGCAGAGCTAAACTAAGAGCGCATGGCAATGCTACTGGATCTAATACTTTTAATCCTTACTTCTCAAGTGTGTCGTGTCGTTATTTGTAAGTTACGTATTTTGTTACAGGTTAATTACCGTAGCGTTTTTACGGATATTGTCTGGTCATTTCACAAACCGAACCAAATGGCCATATAAGCAAGTGTGCGTCTTGTACTGTTAGCCCGCTTCCAGGTATAAGGCAAACGCTTGTATAATACGTAAATACTGAATCCAGCTATTTTAGGAAACGCCGCCGGAACGAGAGGTCGCGGTGGTGGCAAAAGTGTGCATGGCACTGTGCTGGCCTGCCGGGTGGTCGTGCCACGTTGCGGTGCGCCTAGGCACATGGGTGCAAGAATTTTTTACGGTGATAGGTGTTATGAGACCACAACAAGGGCCGATTTTGGTGCCGTAGTTGCCCGCCATCGCCACCGCCGGTGTCCGTAATCACTATGGCGCGAAATAAGAAAAAATCTAAAATAAAAAAAAATACCGAGGGCAATTTAAAAAGGACAGACTGGTGGGCTAGTTGGTTGTGCATAACTCGGAGCGGCGCCCCCGTCCCGTTGACTCAATTCCCTGATAGCGCTTGCATGTGCTTGCGGGGGCTTTGTCCGTCCCTCCTTCCAGCGTCCGGCGTCCCACACCCCCCCAGCGCATGCGCGTCCCCTCCCCCTTTCTCTACTCTTCTACGCTCCCCCCTTTCACTCTTCTAGAAGACCTCCACTGTACGGAGCGGCGCCCGCGTCCCACACCCCCCACAGTACATGCGCGTCCCCTCCCCCTATCTCCTCTCCTACGGTCACCCCAGTTCTCTCCTCTACGAATCCTCTACTCTACGGAGCGGCACGCACCACAGGTGGTGCGACAGCTGCATACTCCGCTGGGGGCACCACGGTAGTTACGCGGTATGAAAATGACGGAGCGCGCGCGCATCATTCTCTCTCGTGCAGCGCCGCGATAAGCGCCCGGGCCGCTGCCGCGAAACCGAAGCGGCGACGTTTCTCCCGCTGAAGCAAGCCATATCCCCACTGCTTGCATCCACACGTTTCCCTTTAGCGGGAGATGGGAAAATTTTTTTTCTTCAACCCACAGACTGCCACCTTCTTCAGCCTCACGACCACTGCCGCAAAGCTCGAGCCTGTGCTCGGCGCATCACAAGGGCGGGTGCTACGTGTTGAGCGTGCGCCTCTTACTTCATTTTCGCCTAGTAACTGCTGCAAGGGCGCTCTCATGTCCGAGAAACCTCACACAGTGTGCACAGCCTTTGACCATTCCAAGCCGCTATCGCATGCGCATTAAAACCATGGCGAACAAAAAAAAAGAGAAAAAAATGTAAGCGATTAATGAAAACTTCATAACCGTCATCATCCTAGCGTTCCACAAATGTTAGTGGCAGCTTTCGCGTATACGTGACTGTCTCAGGCGTTTGCGTTGACGCACAGGTATGTTGGAACCGCTGGCATTGCGGAAGGTGCCGTAAAGCACTCAAACTTCATGAGGCAGATAGGTTTTTTTCATGCAACGCATTAAAAGAAAAATTACACCATCTCCCGCTAAAGGGAACCATGTGTAGATGTGAAGCAGCGAGCGCTAACGCTTACACTGGCGGTGGCGTTGACGCTGGCGCTATCGCAGCGTCGCGCAGGCGAGAAAACTGAGGAGGCGCGAAGCACGCAGTGATGGAGCGGTGTTTCCTACTGGAACATGCCAATCGCTGCTAATGGGCAATGAGAGACAGAAGACTCCGACTGGACACAGAGACCCGCAGTCGGCTTTTAGTTAACGCGCACGCTGCGAATTTTTATTGTTCAACAACGCACAGGAGAAATATCCCACCGGCACCACCTTGGAGGTCAAGATCCATTGCCATATATACGGGATGGACAGTGAACGGTTGTGCAGCGCGAGCAGTCGGTTTTTTCAACCAAGAAACTCGCTAGCAGACGCTGCCTGCGTCGGCGTCGCGAGGCGAGAGAGGGGCTGGCGTAGGAGAGGAGAGAGAGGGGGTACGCGCATGCGCAGTGGAGATGTGGACGCTGTGGGCAGGGATGCCTAGAGGAGAGAGGGGGGAGCGTATTAGAGGAGAGAGAGGGGGGGACGCGCATGCGCAGTGGGAGCGCGGAGAGGGATGCCTAGAGGAGAGAGGGGGGAGCGTAGGAGGGGAGAGAGGGAGGGGAGGCGCATGCGCAGTGAGGGTGTGGTGCCGCGTGGAGGGATGCCTAGAGGAGAGAGAGGGGGGAGAGGAGGATTTTTATTTTTATTTTTTTTAAAGGGTTTGCGCATGCGCAGTAAGTGAGGCCTCGAGGCACACCACCACCACCACCACCGGATTAAGCTTCGCCATAAGAAGCTTCACATCTAAAAAGCAACAAACCCGTGATGACAATCACATAATACGAAATGTACATTACCACCGTCTTTCAGGTACAGCTTGCTCCAGGTATGCGCTGACGGTTGTATGTAGGCATTTTTCACGTGTACAGAGAACATGAAACGCGAATGCGGACTGCAGTGAGATAGCCACGACAAAACACCGCATAAGAGGCGGTAAACGTCGATATCCAAATGCGGTAAAAGTCTCCGAAAACAAACGAGCAATTCGCAGCTGTTGGAATAGCAGCTAGTACCAGGAATGGGCAGAGATACTCAGAAAAGTATTCTGGAATAGAGATATCGAAATACATACGCTGGAAGTCTAAAATACAGATACTGAGATACATTTGTCTTTGACGTAACGGGGTATTTCAGAGATATATTTGCAGAAAGCCGAAAAAAGTATCGCCGACTACAGCTACAGGAATATAGATACTGGATTAATTTTTTGGGGGGATGCTGATACGCCACAAGTACATTTATGAAAGTGCAGCATAATATTGTGAATAATGTTGCAGCGCATTAAAAACTTAAAGAAAACATATCGCCCGATTCACTAAAAAACACGAATGACTATAGAGTAAGCACATAATTATTTTATACAGAAAATCTTCTTTGCTGAGAAGGTTGTTCCTATACCTGCATTTAGGCAACAGCAGCTTCTCAAATATGCTGTCTGCTAGACATCGTCGTTACGGCTTCAACACAGCACTCGCGAACTTGCCATCTGGCGGGCCTTCGAAAAAAAAATTAGGGCTGCTGCACCAGCCTTGAAAGATAGGGACTTTGTTGGCCAACTCTGCGGTTCTGCCGCCAGCGGCGTCGAGTGCTGTGCCACATGGGCCATTCGGTGCGTAAGAGGAACTCTTCGCCGCCGTCCCTGTGTCGCCGAGTGGTAGCGCGCCTCTTATTGGCTTAGCACCAAAAAGCCTTCCTTTTCATTATACAAACACGTCGGATCATTTCCGAAAAAAGAAGTAACGAGATACCCTTGTCCTGCATAGTATCGCGATATAATTGATACATCGTAAAAGTATTTCACTACTAAGATGCAAATACATTTTTCAAATGTCTCTCGATAGAAAAATACAGATACTCAAAAGCATACCTCTGAGATACTATCGCGATACTCTTGTGTCGCGATACTGCCCAACCTTGGCTAACACTAACAGCTAATTAACGTTAATTACCGTCACTTAATTACAATTAGTTGATTGCTGTTCATCACAGTAGGTGATATTTAAGTAACGAGGCCTAAGCTCTAGTATTAAAAAGGACAGAGCGTATCACGCAAGAAAGTACCGAGCAGCAGTCTTCGAGAGTGCCATGCACAATCCCCCTGTGACGACATCCTGCGAAAGCCGCCGCTCATGGGAAGATATGTTGCTAGTTTCGTACGTGAAAAACAGTACTGCTAATAAAATTATATCAAGCTTCATTATGCTTGCCAAAATCACCATTTTAATTTCCACATGGACAAACACATCACACACTCGGCCTTCAAAAGGTTCGGAATATTATGGTAAAATCACTTTAATATTTGCATGAGCGTAAAATATTGTGCTCTGACACAATGCAAAAATAGCAGCCGTTTCTTTTGCGCGCTTGTTATTGCCTCGTTGTTTATTCTTCCATCGTTATCAAAAAGAACAAGAAGTTCTTGTAGCAACTTAGGCTTTGAGAATAAGTAGTTGAAATTGTGTTGTTAATTACCGGGTGCCTATTAGTGGTATTTGAACTACAAGTGCACAAATAACTAAGAAATCATTGTCGGAGAATAAGAGATAAACGACCGCTTTGGAGGAGTGTTAATGCTCTTATGGAATGATTGCAACAAATCGCAATGAGAACCGCAAGTGTAAAAATAGGGCTGAAGTTCAATATGAAAAATATGATGCTGAGAAGTCCGTCAAAAGAAAATTCCCAATTGTTAACCACACTACACAGTCTGCGCCAGTGTATGCTTATCCAGGCAATTGCGTGAAGAGGCCCTAGCCATCCCAATAAAACTTACACAAGAATAAAGATGAGGTAGTGTGTATACGTCTGGGATTCCGGACTGATAACTGGCTACTTGACGTTGTCCTTGATGGAAAGTGTACCATTGCATTACGCTGGTACTGAAGTGTGGGATACAAAATTGGTGAATTAGAGAAACTCCAGAAGTTTAGCACCACGCAGCACACAAAGGAACAGGAAACATAAGGTAGCAGACTCGTTAGGCGAACCAGTTGGACAACCCGCTATTCGAGCTGACATGAACAGACAAACGTACGCCGTTTAACTCCATGTGAAACCTGTAGGAAGTGCGCAACACTGATTTACCTTGACTTCGTCGACCTTTGCGCTTGCGGGTAAGCGCGCGCTGTCTGCTCAAATGTGCAACATGCTTTGCCTCCATGTCGGTCAAGGAAACCTTCATTTGCGATGCGTGGCACCCTGCTGCCTTTTCATTTCCCACTCCTCTTTTCTTTCCTCCTCACCCTCAATTCCCTTCTCTCCTTTTTATTCTATAATATACAGGGCTGCGCTAATTCTTACCCAACTCTTCGTCCTTTTCCTTTTACGCCCACATCTCTCATTGCATCTGTTTTCTTCAGCCCTCTTACCATACCATTCTAAACCCCACAATAAAAAGTTGGATGAGTTGGTATTGATTCATGATGTGTGAGGGCGCGACAAATACAGCCCACAATAATAGAAGGACAGATGACCAGCGACATGAGGGGAGTCGTCCTGTGCCCTTCTCATTTTGTGTGCCGTTTTTGTCACACCCTCTAGCATTTTGTATACTACACATGTCTTTGCACAGGCCCTCTCCCATTATGTATATTATACGCGACATTCATTTACCCATCTCCCTCATCTTAACCCTCACATTACTCTTCACTACTCATATTTTCCTTTCCCACTCCCTTTGCTTATACCATGGGAAACGTGCAGCACCTACAGGGGGCGCAGCAGCACACTGCACCTATGCGCCGCCAGCGCCGCGAGTGGCGACTTGCGGCCACTTCAGCGTCAACTGGCGTGCTACGAGTCGTCGTCTCTCCGTCAGCTACGCCCGCGTTGTATGCAGGTGCGTGTGCGCGAAGGTGACAGGTTTGATAAAACGAGTAGGCTTCCAGAAAGTTAACAGAGCATGATTCTTTGGGGGCCCAAAACGAAGAGAAAGGACATAAATTTACGGAATCAATCATGTTTTCGATGTGACGTAGCACAGACGCGCGACAGTGTTTTGAAAGGGCGATTCGTGCGGCCGGCCGGCGTAAAGCTCGAAGCATAGACCGTCACCATCGATGTTTGTAAACATTATTTCTTGCCATTTTGCCTGCTTATTGTTGAGTAAAGGATGACATTTGTGTCTCACATGTGTTAGATAACCCCTTGCTATGCGTGCAAGTAATACGTACGGTCGCCGAACTGCACGTGTTGCATTTAGTAATGCGTGGCATTTGCGCGAAGTTTCCTGTGCAGTAGTTCAGCTCTGTTTGTAGTCGTTGCTCGGGCTGCAAGAGTCCTTGAGTAAATTTGTCACGCGCCAGCTTTGCACGCGATATCTCAGCTTTCACGGAGCGCAATAGAACGGCGTGGCCCGGCTTCGCTTGCACGCACAGTGCTGTTAAGGGCTATGGCAGTACATGGGGAATAAATTCGGAAATTCTGGCGGTCTGCGACGCATTTTGCCTGGCATGCGGGACATTTTCCTTAATGTTACTGTTTTCGAACTGCGATACGACAGCGGCAGCGTACGAGGGAGAATTGCTGGATCTGTCGATTGCTTTTCGCCAACGAATTGTAGACTGCAGACTCGAGATTACTTTTTCCGTCTGCCCCTCGGTTCCTTCAGCCCGTTAAAAATATCAGTTAACATGCGTGGAGAGTAAATTCACAGCGAACTAGCTACAGGACGTACTTCATAAACGTGACCGCGGGATCGCTTAACTTTACGCGGCGTACACTAATCCAGTGTTCCCGACGGTTTCTGAAGCACAGTCACTGCGGAAAATTGAAAAACTTTGTTCCAGGTGCCTAGTTCTTATAGTTATTGGCACAGTTTACGACACAGCAATTCATACGCGACATTGCGAAGCACCGCTAACAACCTGACACGGCTGCGCTCATGGGTCAGGCTGCTGCACGAAACACGCCAATTCATTTCGTTCACTCCCGCACCGCGGCGCCACCAGCTCAGAGCACGTTCCCCATACATGTCTTTGCTATGCTCTAACCTCTCGCTCCCATTTTTCTTACTCCTCTCCCGAAAGGCTCTTTCACCCTCACTTTCTTTTCACACTCACTTACTACACTATAATAAATATGGCTGTGTTATGCTTCATCCTCTCCACTTCACTTCAACCTCACAGCAGTCATGCCCACTCTCACTTCCCATTCCCACCTCCTTGCTGTACCATAATAAAGTAGAAACCCGCTCATACGTTTTTCACGGGACCCTAAAAACGTAAGAGCCGGCAACATAAGATAAAAGAAATGGGGTAAAATGATAAACTACAGTAGTGGCTAGAAGTACACAATTCTAACCCGGATGGCGCTTGTGGAAATTGTGCAACTGTAGTATCTGATTGCATTTTCTTGCGCTTAAAACGACACCGCACGAACACACGAACACGCCAGCCGATAAGATAGATACAGGAGACGTGAGAAGACCACTAAAAGCATTTTCCTACATTAACGATAGCAATTAGTCCCCGCCGTCACCCAGTCCACACCAACAGGATGACTCCGTGCAACAAAAACTAATATCAAGGTCCGTACTTCCGCTGAATACGTCGAACAAACCATTACCACCCAAATTTGTCGTAGACGCCGTAGGTAGATGATAAATGCAGGCCTCAGAGAACATGTTTCTGAAGGAGGAACTTGAAAATGCATCATAGTTATTGTCCTCTCCGCTTCTGGTGGCTAATTCAAGTGCCAAGCAACCAAGCGGACTAAGCCAATCATCCACAACATTGCTTACCCTTCCTGCCCCTTGCTATACCGTACTTTACATGAATAGCCTATACTTGGGCTTGCCTGAGCGATGTCAAGCGAAGTGAGATGACGGATGACAACATAGGGTAGTTGGGCCCTCATTGTATTCCGCACAGAAAAGTGGACCATCGCTCCTCACGTACTGCCAAAGAGAAAAAAAAAATTGGCAGATCCCAAGTACCTTGGGAATTGATATTATGTGAAGCATGCGGAAGCAAGGTGACTTGGTTGTAATTTTCACATGTAGCGAAGCGTTACGAAATGACGTTAAGTATATGTACAAATGTTGCACGCACAGACATACGTTGAACAGTCGCCCATGTTTAATATAAGCAGTTGTTTACAGATGCTTAACAATGCCAACAGAAACATAGGTATTACCTACACCAAAAGCGTTAATCTGATAAGTAGCACTTGTGCTTGCGAGGGTGGTAGCCCTGGATAGCGCTTCGTGGACCAACTACAGCAGATGGCGCTTGAGTATACAACTGACGTTAACCTGACCTAACGCCTGCCTCATAGGAGTACATATTTAATGTTTATAAAAATAGATAGCCAGCCCTGGAACCACAATTGACGTTTCCCCAACATTACGCCTGCATAGGGTCTTTTTCCAAAGCAGTTCAGAGACCTGGCGTGGCTCTGTGGTAGAATACTTGATTGCCACTCAGATTGCTTGGGTGCGATTCCTGCAGGGACCGTGATATTTATTATTTGCATTCTTCGGGTCAACGCTGCCGACGTCAGTTTTTCTTAACGCTCTCGCTTTTTAATTACTAATGTCCCAACGTGGGAGAAACCCACTGTGCGCTAGTCGAGTCTCTCAGGACTATAAATAAAGTTCCACCATCCATCCATTCTCTCCGTTCCTGGGTAGACATAAATTGTCGAACACCTGTGGCGCATACCCGCATACCGCGGCCCGTGGTATACGGGTATCTGCCACACGTGTCCGCAGGAAAGGGTTTGACGACGTATACGACAGGATCTTCCCGCAATTTGTCATGACCAGCCAGACGTATTCATCAATACCCCCCTCCCCTTCCATACAAATTTTGGCCTACCCCAAGCTAAGGATAGATAGATAGATAGATAGATAGATAGATAGATAGATAGATAGATAGATAGATAGATAGATAGATAGATAGATAGATAGATAGATAGATAGATAGATAGATAGATAGATAGATAGATAGATAGATAGATAGATAGAAACGCAAAAGTGCTTACAGTACGCAAAGAAATGCTTCGCATTTAATATCTTACGACGAGTAAGAGCGACGTGATGTCTACCCAAAAGATAACAAATTTAAATGAGAATGGTTGACAGACGTGGTGATAAGTTGCGGGCATAACATAGAGAATGAATCGAAGCCGCCTTATTTCTTTAGCGCAAGTGAAATGAGCTGACGATGAGGACGTCCAACACATGCTGACAACCATACTAAAACATGCTAGCTCCAGAGGCGGTCTGTATACGTATCACTTTAAGAGACCTGTCACACACCGCGTGGTGCCTCGACCCCCGGGAAACCCGTTGTACCTGCACATATACACACGCTTCCCGAGCAGGGGAATATCATTTATTTAACTTGACCACACTGCGTATTGCTGCAAACCATCACTTTGTTTTAGGCGCTACCGTGTTCAACAAGTCGTTCAACATGCCACGAAACACGAAATAAGATGAATTGCAGGAAAACCACAAATAAACACGTTATTTTTTTATTTAATATAGACTTGCCCTTAAGGAATAATATTTCGTGTGTATATGTGTATAAACTTCTATTTCTTGCAGTCGGATGTTGAGCGGCTTTGAATAAAGTTGCAGAAATTTAATATATTTGCGGATGATATTCTGCTCACGGTGCGTGCAAGACGTAAAAAATAGAGTGATTAGTTATTAAAAGCACTCTGTAAAATTAGTAACACTAGCGCAAGAACAAAAAAGATAGGCATCGCTACATCGCTCTGAATAAGGCAATTATTGGAAATACTTTATGTGGGGAACACAGAAGTATAGCCGTCTCAAAAAGATACATTTCAAAGTGATGCGAGTGCGTACACTATTTTGGCGCAGCCGAAAGCCAACATGCGGATCAAGTTCTTCATTGACCGGGCCTCGTCGCAGCATGTCATCTTCACGGGTTTCCAAGTTGAAGGCGAGCCAGCAACTGACCGTCCTCGTCATGTTAGTTCAGCAGCCTTGACCGACAAAGTGATGAAGGAAGCTGCCGTGGGCCGCGAGGAGCTTCTACAGATGGAATCCGTGGAGGTCGATCTGACTGTGCAGGCGCTAGAAGAACTTGTACTGCAACCGATGCAATATCCACGACTCTCGCAAGAGGCTTCTACAGAGAAGGTGAGCCTGTTTATGAAAAATTGTAGAAGAGCAGCAACGACAAATGACGCAGCACAGCCAGCTAATGAAAATGCTCTTTGATGCAGTGAGCAGAGCTCCTGTAATACAGAAGCCTGTGGAGCCGGATATTTTTGACGAGAGCACTCAAAGCCCTAATCAATGGATGTTTTTATATGAATATGCATCTCAAAAGAATAAGTGGCTGTCTGATGACGAAAAAATTCAAAACCTGCGTCGTTATCTTGATGCCACCGCGAAAAAAGTGGTACGACTTGCAGCTTTTTGACAAGACACCACTGTGTTGGGAACAATGGAAAGCGAGTTTCCTTGCGGCGTTTGAAGTCAGTGGCACACAAAGATGGGATGATGCGCTATCTTATCAATATAAGTCTGGATCGCCCCTTGCGTATTACCTGGAGAAACGTCGTCTGCTACAAGTAGCGGAGCCTAACCTCTCCTCGCAGACAGTGTTAAGCCTTGTGATGCAGGGGCTCTCTGGGGAGATCCGAAGGGAAGTTGCGTTGACAGCTCCTAGGACCCTAGAAGAGCTTCTCCAATGTCTGAAAAATGTGCTGCCAAGGGACGAGACTAACCCGTACTTTTCTACAAGTCAGGATGCACGTAGTTATATGGACAACCCCTGCCAATGGATGGGTTCTGACGGGGACATCGTTGAAAGACCTTACAGCATTGCGCATGAGCCGGCTTTCAGCCATTTGTTGCCTGAACCTAGCCAGTGTGATCGAAATGACATAAATAGTGGCCGTGAGACAGTGTGTTTGATATCGTCGAGCCTGCTCCATGTACCTGTAAGAATCGATGGCGTCGAAATGAATGCATTAGTGGATAGTGGAGCTTCTGTGTCCATCATTAACAGAGACAGAGTCAGCATCAGTCATTTGCACGTTGGTAAAGCCATCCGTGGGCAAGGATACGACGGCTCGGTGAGCTCGCATAACGAGTGGGCGTCCGTCGTCATCGAATTCCAAGGTCATTCTGTCACCAGCACGGTATTGACAATGCCAGATGTGACGTACGATTTTCTGCTATCTCGCCCTGACATGAAGAAGCTCAAAATAAACCTTTACTGGAATGACAAAGTGCTTGTTGAAGATGATTCAAGACTGAAGACTAATGCTCCGACACTTCGGCAATTACGAGTCGTTCACTGCGAAGAAGACATCAGAGCTATGTACCCTGAGCTCGTCTGCGTTGGGAACTACCCTCCCGAAATGAAGTCACATCAAGTGCCATTTCAAATCGCGGATAAAACCTTGGTACGAAGATCTCCATACAATATGTCGAGAGAAAAGAAGATTTGGCTGAAGAAAGAATTGCGGGCAATGTTGGATGCAAATATAATTCGGCCCTCGGTCTCGCCCTTTGCTTCGCCTATCACTATCGCTCCGAAGGAAGATGGAACATTCCGTCTTTGTACGGATTATAGGGCACCCTCAACAAACAAACGGAGCTGATACCATTTCCCATGCCCAAGATAGACGCAATTATTGACGAAACAGGTGGATGCCATTGGTTTTCTCGTATTGACCTATGCAAGGGTTTCTGGCAAATTCCTTTGACCGAGGACACCAAGAAGTACACCGCCTTTGTCACGCCATTTGATTTATTTGAATATAATCGCCTGCCATTTGGATGGAAGAATTCTCCGGCCTGGTTCCAAAAGATAATGAATGATATACTAAAGCCATTCCTCAGAATCTTCTGTAATGTCTACATAGACGACATACTCATTTTCTCAAAGACTGAAGAGGAGCATCAAAGTCACCTTTCTCAGGTCTTAAGTGCTCTTAGCCAAGCTCAGCTGAAAGTGAACTTCAAGAAGAGCGCATTTTTTCAAGATATAGTTGTGTTCCTCGGAAGGGTCTTTGACGGGACTACAAAAAGCACAAAGCAGGACTCAGTTGACAGGATTTCCAAGTTGGTGAAGCCATATGATATCCATTCACTGCGGGTATTTCTAGGCCTAGCTGGTCATTCCAGATCTTTCATACAGGATTATGCGGCGAAGACCAGGTGTCTCACACGTCTGATGCAAAGAGACGTTCCTTTCCTATGGAGTCCTGAGTGTGAAAGAGCTTACAGCGAGCTAGCGAAACTCATATCATCCGACCCGATTCTTCGAATACCGGACTTTCCATGTCTTTTGTTCTTAACACCGACGCATCACATTATGCAACGGGTGCAGTTCTGTATCAGAAGCCGCCACAACTACCTGATCACCAGAAGCACCACGTAGTCGGTTACTACAGCTATACGTTAAAGCCTGCTGAAGTTAATTATACTACCACTGAAAAAGAAGCATTGGCTGTGTTAACAGCTGTGGAGTATTTTCACACCTACCTGGAAGGAACGAAATTCACCCTATTTACTGATCATCAAGCTCTGACTCATCTCCTAAATATGGCACAACCAAAGGGTCGAATCGCTAGATGGGTGAACTACCTACAACAATTTGACTTTGAAATATCACATCGCCCTGGTCCGCTGCTAACAGATGCAGATGCATTGTCCAGACTACTTGTTCACGAGGCAAGCGAGCAACCTCAAGAAATAAATTGCGTCAAGTTATGGGAAGGCGCAGAGAAACTAAAGTTCGTTGACGGGAAGTATCATGTACCATCGACAATGGTTTCCATGATACTTCGTCTGTATCACGACAGCCCAGAGTCGGGGGGACATGACGGTTTCGGGCGCACCTACAACAAGCTTCTGAAAAGGTTTACTTGGCCAAATATGAAATAAGACGTGAGAAACTACATTCGCACGTGCCACCTATGTCAAGTGAACAAAGTCAAGTTTAAGCAGGCAACAGATGTAATGATAACACCAAAGTACTCCAACATCCCCTTTGAAGTTGTTCACTTGGATTTCCCAGAAGTGAAAAAGAAGAGCGAAGGTAACAAGAAAACACAGGCATTCCTACTCGGAATACACGAATGCACGAGAATGGTCATGACCAAGGCCGGAAGAGAGGACACGAACAGTGTCATTGCTTTTCTTCAAGCCGAATGTTTCAAATGCACCAAGACCATAGTTTGTGACAACGGCCCGGCTTTTCGAAGTGCAAAGCTGGCGAAGTGGATACGAGAACGTGGCATGACTATAAAATTTTGCTCACCATACCACCCTGCAGCAAACGGTCTTGCTGAACGTGCTAATCGCGACATTAAACAGTACCTAAAGATGTACCCCAAGTTTCCAGGTGGCTGGAAATGCTGCCTCGAGGCTGCCACCAGACATCACAACCGCTCGTACATTAGTGGCCTAGGATGCAGTCCTCTGTTTGCTGCCTCTGGAGTTGTCCCAGCCTTCCCTGCTGACCGCGAGCTTGGCCTACTTGAAAAGCTCGTTCTAAAGGAAGCCAAGAAAAGCGAGAGCCAAGGAAACTCCTACAGAAAACGCATGAAGAGGAACTTCGACAAGAGACACAACAGCGACATACAAGATATACAAGTTGAAGACTTAGTTATAATTCGGAAAGGGATTCGTGCTGCGAATGATCAGTTTTATGGACCATTCCCTTTGGTTAAAACGGCATCTCAGACCGGCGTGCTCAAGACGGTTTGGTACCAAGGATCATCGGGTCAGACTGAGTGTGCTTCAATTGGTAATGTGTTCAAATACTACACCAGGAGGTGTAAGCCAAAGTAGCCTGGGAGGGTGAAGCAGACTGCAATGGACACATTAAAGAAGAAGAGGATTGAAGTAGGGGGAAGACGAAGAAGTTTGAAATAGGAATAAAGGCGGACGACACCCGTCTTTCCTAAGTTATGCAATTGTGCCATTACTTTAACCTAGGACCGCTACAATTCTCACAGCCTTTACCGTGCAGCCAGACTTTGCATGCTACACTCCAGTGATATATAACTTCACCTGGCAAAACTCAACCCATTAGTGTCTGCTGTTGTGGATAATCACGTGAACTCTTCAGAGTCGATTTCTCTTTACAGCCACTTCTGGAGCGCTTTCTAAATTTTCAGGCTTTGTTGATCCTCAACATCTCATATAAGTTCGTATTTTAAGCAGTACGTTAAAGACATCTTGATTTGGGGAGGCGAACGAATCTCTTACTGAAGCTTTTTCATTTTCCTTATGTACGAAGTGTAGCAGTGATTTAAGTACTCAGCAAATATGGAGATTAGCGTAAAGTAAGCAATCTGATAGGAGATCTCGGAATTTTGTCACAGAAAAGCTGTGTATACGATGAAATGCTGCTCATTCAATCCGTCTGCGAAAAACATGAACCATTAAAACTACTATGCTGTGAAAAAACAAAGCTTGTTTTCATTTTCATTTGCTTGAAAAATTCTTCAGCTTTCGTGCATATGCAGCACTGAAGTTTTCAAGTATTTGCACTTTTTTTTTTATCAGCGTGTCCAACTAATGAGGAAGTGGGTGTTTGCGACGGTGGGGCTAATTTCCCGCAACTATACTGCCCTGGCGTGGATATAGAAGTAAATAAATGGACCTGTAAACCAAGAAAGAAAATAAGGTGCGTGTGCACTGGCTCACTTCGCAGGAGAATGGATGGCCGATGCGTCCCCGTGGAGCAATGCGGTAAGACCAAAATTACCACAACGTCTTAACACAGCGAAAGTGCTGTGATAAATCCACCTCAATGTTGACATCCCATCTTCAAATGCCACTTGCTCGCTGTCTTACAGTGTGATATTTCATGTAAACAGGAACCTTAATTTTCCGAGTAACGCACGGGTGCCACTTTCGCTGATTATAGTTAGTGCTGGCTGCCATAAATCTAAGAAGCCCCCCTTATTGCTGTATTCACATTCCTTAGAAGTTGAAACTGGTCTCGCCTTTTGTTCAGTGCGCTAACCTCAAATATTTAATAGCACAATGAGCAAAGTGAGAGATTCGTCGTACTTGGCAGCATGCATAATAGTCTATGTGACAATGCGAGTAGCGACGCGTAGTTGTTGTAGCCGCCATAGCGCTATAGCGGCCTCTTACCTTTTCATTGACATAAAAACTGTTATTTGTTTACAACAACCGTTTTTAACGCCGCCGCCGCCGCCGGTGTACGCAACCGATATCGCGCGAAATCAGAAAAAAATAAAACATGGCTGATCCCTCTGTCAAAGGCATCGGTATAACACGAAAGTGAAATGTGCCTTCACAGAGATACTTGAGCGTTTATTGTGTATTGTCACAATTGTGACTTCTCGTGTGAGCAGCGTGCTCCTTGCGTAAACGCGGCCGCTGCGGCGAGAAAAGTGACCTTCGTGCACTCTTTAACCACTGTAACTTTAAATCAAGCTTGCGGTGGAAGCACAAGACGTACAAAGCGACCCAACGGCCCCAATGCCGCAATCAGGAGATCAGCGCAGGCGGCGGCGCGGCCACGCCCCTGTTTAGGCACGCGCGCATCGCAGCGAGAGGGGCGACGACCTTTAGACTGTGCCCTCCGCGCCAGCTTCGCGCCATCTCACTAGTGATGACGAAAACGCGCTGAAG
This sequence comes from Rhipicephalus appendiculatus, assembly GCA_030522465.1. Lineage (NCBI taxonomy): Eukaryota > Metazoa > Arthropoda > Arachnida > Ixodida > Ixodidae > Rhipicephalus > Rhipicephalus appendiculatus. The sequence goes on from JALIZH010024240.1 coordinate 77,148, forward strand.
TCGACGAGCTCTGAGGAGCGCCAACGGTATAGGGTGTATATAAATAGCTTGCCGTTAGCAAGCTGAAGTACGTAAGCTTCTGTGGCGTAGTGGTTTCGAGCCGCGCGCTGCGGAGCGAGAGGTCGTAGGTTCGGCGACGGAGCTTTTTTCTTCTAGTTTTTTTTTTGTGCAATCTGTTAGTTTATATTTTGCAACGTCATATCCGTGATGGAAGTACCTCAGTGGAACCGTGGTGGACCCCGGCATAAAACACTTTCGTCTTAAAAACGAGAGAGAAGAAAAAATATCCAGGAGAGAATGGGATTCCAACCCGGGCCGTCTGCGTGTAAGCCGAGTATTCTACCACAAAGCCACGCCAGCGCTTAATACTTCTTTGCAAACAGACTCTATGCCAGCTTCATGCCATGCAAGTAGGCCCCGCTGGCATGTGCACCATATCGTTTTAGAAGAGTAAAATACCAACCAGGTGTCACGCCATGCGAAAAGGGAATATTCAAAATGTAGAGTGCCATATGTCGATGAACCCTTAAGCTCGAACCGCCATGTCCTGTTGGGCGCGAAAACGAAACCAGTCGCATGTCACACACTTTAGCTTCGTGCGCCGTGCGCACGAAGCCTAAAGCTTCGTGCGCCGTTCAGTCAACGAGGGAGTCCTGCCAGTGGAGGGAAGAAGGAAGGACTAATCTTAATCGAATTTATAAGTTACATGAAGCAAGGAAAGAACATACCGACGTGCACGACTTTGGTCAACAAGATCGGCACCTTCAGAAGTGACCAGCACGCGCAAAAGCGCTCTACAACCTCAGTTCTAATTTTGCCA